>JAAEAF010001802.1:0-211393 GCA_011037195.1 Triatoma infestans
TTCATAATAGATTTACCAGTTTTTCTCCAAAACAGATCCAAAAATTTGCCTAAAATTATTTACTAATTATAATATATGTATTCATCTAGCGGTAGTTATGGAAACTAAATATTCTATAAACATTCTGACATTTTAGAAAAGAATTTTTGAATCAGAATTGGTAAGAATTGCAATAAAAAAATTTAAAAAATCTTGTGTGTACTTTTCACAGCAGATTTTATATTTTTACCATTTATTTCAGGAAAAAAGCTTATACTAGTTGCTAATGTCTCAAACATTTCTGTTTTACGCATTTTGGATATTAAAGAGGAAAATAATTGCTTAATAATTTTTAGAAACAACCTTACGTAGCTTTTTATTGTCATCTATAAAAGTGATTGTACCCTTCAATTTTTTTTTTATACACAAGTATAGAGACAAATTTCAGAAATGTTAGCAAAAAATTAATTTCACAAAATAAAATGTTAGTTTAAATAGTTTCTAAAAGATCGTATAAATACAATTTTACCATAATTTGATTGGAGGCTCCAAATATTTCTTAAAACTCATAAACGTTATTGAAATAGGCATTTGTTTTTTAACTAAATACAAACTATTATATAATTGCTGGTCCGGGGAATAATGTCACTAGAGATATTAGGAAAAATGATAATTTTAACGATAATTGAAAAGCTGATTCTACGAGGTACCAATGTGGCACTATAATGGATAGTTGGACACTGCGGTCTGTTCGGAAATGAGCAGGCTAGCAGGAACGGGGCTCTCAAGGAGCAGCCGGTAGCATCAATTGGTCTTGAAGAGGGAGATAAGGCAAGAGTGATCGGGCTTATGGAGCGGGATTTTAAGCAGCAAGCTGAAGGAAAGCGGTGGTCAGCATTGCTGAAGCGAGGCGGCCGAATAGGTTTCAATTTGCCGAGAGCTGAACCTTTGGCCCTGTTCAGAATGACTACCTTCAGAGCCATTTTCACGCATAGGCATCACAGCCTCGCCACTATGCCCTCTTTGCCAATCAGCAGTTATGAATGCTCAGTATCTGTACGCTTGCGCTATTATTGAAAGATATCAGTATTGTGAATAAAAATTGCAAATCCTCCATACATTGGGTTGCCAGATGTCGTATAGCCGAAACTGCCTTCGACAGAGCGTAAGTTAAAATAAATAAATATATATACTTATCTTTAAATATAAAATAACATAACTCATCTTATCGTAGCAAGATTGACTTTCTTTATCTTTTCCAAATAGTAATTTACCAAAAAAAATATCTTTTTGAAGATTCAGAATATCTTTTTGAAGCCTTTATATTAATTCTGAGAAGGAATTTAGGGGTCAAATTAAAAGAAATAATCTGATATACAAAGAATGGAAATTTTGCAATTGTCCTTTTTCCGGTGAAGTTGATCAATTTTTTAAATAATGAAACAGGCGAAATTTAGGAAAAGCAATATCTAGTTCCGGTCCCCGTTTTCTAACCATGACCGTTCTAGCCATGATAAAGTGAAATTATTATAAATTGTGATTAGGCATTAGAAATAGTGTGTAATAAATAGCATGTTTTGAAGAATAGTTTATAACTAAATTTTAAGACGGTTGTTAAGCATGCTATCTAATCTTATTAATACAGTTTACTCCTGAAATAACTTACCCCCCCAAATGAAAATGACTTGATAAAACACTGTGCATGCTTAACAACCGTCTTAAAATTTAGTTATAAACAATTCTTCAAAACATGCTATTTATTACACACTATTTTCTAATGCCTAATCACAATTTATAATAATTTCACTTTATCATGAAACACACACATTTAGTAACATAACCTTATAACCTTCCCACATTCATACAGCCAAGTGTGATCCTACAGAAACATTTAGTTGTACTGATTACTGAACTCTCTACACAAACTTGGTGAATTTGCTCTGACGATGGATGAATATCCGAATAAATCTAATATGCATGCTACGACGGATAAAATAGTGGATATCAGTATTATGAATAAAAATTGCAAATCCTCCATATATTGCAGATGTCGTATAGTCGAAACTGCCTTCGAAGGGTGCAAGATAAAAAAAATAAATATATATATATATCTTTAAATATAAAATAACATAACTCATCTTATCGTAGTAAGATTAAATTTTTTTATCTTTTCCAAATAGTAACTTACTAAAAAAATATCTTTTGAAAATTCAGAATAGCTATATATAAAATTAATGAAGCCTTCATATTAATTCTGGGAACGAATTTAGGGGTCAAATTAAAAGACATGATCTGATATAAAAAGACTGGAAATTTTACAATTCTAATAAATTGTCCTTTTTGCGGTAAAGCTGATAAATGTTTTTAGAAATGAAATAGGTGAAATTTAGAAAAGCAATATCTACTTCCGGTGCCCATTTTCTAATCAGTACCGCTATGTCGTATCTCTTTGTGAAATCTAAAGAAATATTGAATTTAAAATTTACATCAATATATCGTTACATACATAAACTGTTCATATGTATATACTTGTCTGACCAGAACGGGACGGGGTGGTACATTTATGTGTCACTTTTACAAAGAAAGTAAAAATTATAAAAAGTTTTATTAAAGAAATAAATAAAATAAATTCTAAATAAAGGTTTTATGTTGGTTTAGATAGGAGGGCCTATCGTAACGAGTCCACTAAGTTTATCTTTAAGATTAACTCATTTTACGCAACAAATTATGATCAAATCCATAAAATTTATTATATTCGATGTTATAATTTTTTTTTTAAATCGAGTGTCATGGTTCTGATTGATTAAGCTTTTAAACGGTTTCATTTTTTCACTATATACTACTGTTCATGATAGAAAAATTCTCTTTTTAGAGTTGTAATTAATTATAAGCAGACACACAAAAATTCCATTATATTGCAAATATTGTACACACATTTTTAGCAAATATTTACGTCCTCCTCTCCTAAGATAAGAGATACATAGAAAGATATGTAAATGTTTTATTTTGCAGAATTTAAAAAAATCATTTAAAAAAAGGAAAAAAAACTTCTTTTACAACAAAGCTAATATTAACACTGCCCATTTCTGTCCAAGAAAAAAATTATTTTTACAAGAAATCAAATAAACAATTAAAAAAAATATATAATAATAAAAATAAATAAGAAACAATAAATTAAAAATTATTATTTTTTATTATAAGTTACCCATAATGTCGGTTATTCTTACTATTACATAGTTGTCTCATAGTTTTCCCATTTAAAATTGTTTCCATACCCTACTTAGTTATAGCTATTTATTTTTATATCACGCTAGAATTGGCGAAATAAGAGATCAACAATCTTCAATCTCATTAAGGTTAAATGAGAGCATAAAGATCACAGGTACACATATATGCGACAACCAACAGATGAACTAATGCCGAAGAACTGAGGCAGTATCTGAGATGCGCTGTCAATGCTTATTTCCCATTCTTGAGGTTCTCGAAATCACCAGTGCATTGATTCTTATCAGTGATATAAAACTTGTTTACAGCTTATAATTGATCAAAATTCAAGCATTTTTTGAAGAATTTATGAAAACAAGAACAAAGATGAGATTTTTAGTCAAGGTTTCCTGCACAATATTAGACAGTTTGAGCGGAGAGTATTAAGGAGAATCTTCGGATGAGAAGGTAGATACATAGGTGGGATGAGGGAAAAATAGGATATTGTACGTACGTACTTTATCGAAAGCCAATGTCTACAGGATGTCAGTAAACTGAGTAGTCTTTCTGGAGCATTAAGCCATGTGGCATACCAAACTAGTTTAGTGGTCTACTCGGATTGAACATACATACCAAGGCGCTACGGTCTGTAGCGCCAGAGGAAGAAGAAGATGAAATTTTCAATAAAATGATTGGGACATGAGGTACGTGGCAATACAACAGTATCGACTCTATTGAAACGGAAATTCAGGACAACCTAATGTATAGAGAAACATAGAACAATTTTTGGAACATTATTGATGGATTCTTAAGTGACCTTAAAGAAAATGCATTTTCTTATCAAATACTAATCAAAAAGTATTAAAGACATACTTGCCGCATTAACCGTATTTATTTTTATATTATTAAACCATCAAATCAAAGAATTAGTCTACAACAATCTACCTATTATTTAAAATAATCCAAAAAATGCTCACATATTAATTTTCAATAATTTATTTGCAGATGAGAATATGCGTTATAGGCTTTGGGGCAGCTGGTTTGGCAGCTGCAAGACATGTAACGAGTAATAGTAGATCAGTTAAACATGAGTGTATAGTTTTTGAACAGACTGATAAACTTGGAGGGACATGGGTATATACCGAAGATACCGGCCAAAATGAATATGGATTACCCATACATACAAGCATGTATAAGAGTTTAAGGTGCACAACTTATTAATTTGTTGTTCAATTTAATGTAGTTGTTGATTTGAACAACTTGCTGGAATTAAACATTAAATTGATTGTGGGTTTTATAAATAAAATTATATTTCCAGGACTAATTTACCAAAAGAAGTTATGGGCTACCCAGACTTTCCAATTCCAGAACAAGAAAGATCTTATCTATGTGCTAAGGAAATTTTAGGTTTCCTCGAACAGTATGCCAAGAATTTTGATCTTTTAAAATATGTTAAAGTAATTGAAGTTTGCCTATGATTGAATATTGCATTCAGTTTCAGTTAGTGAAAAAAATCTGGTTTGTTTTATTATTCTTTTTAGTTTACCCATCATGTAAGCTGCGTGACGCTATCGATGATTGCTGGGAGGTTAAAGTGAAAATTCGTATAATATGAGATAATCCTACAATTTGATGCTGTTTATGGTTTGCCATGGGTTACGATTTTTATTATTTTAAGCCCACTATCCAAATAACCATATGAAAGAAAATATGTAAATTTCGTTAAGATTGATATTTTTTGTATGAATTGTAAGACATTACCACACTCCACTGTATCCGACATTTCCTGGATTGGAAACTTTCTCAGGAGAACAGATGCACAGTCATGATTACCGCCAGCCAGACATTTTCAAAGATAAAAGAGTTATTGTCGTTGGTGCTGGACCATCTGGTATTGACCTTTCATTAGAAATAGCTTCCACTGCATCACAGGTATCTTTAAAATGTAAAAATATACTGTGATACATATCTTTAATATTTCCTACCATGCTCTTCACTAATATTATCAATTTTATTATTTTATCAAAAATTTGATAAAGAAAAATATGAACAATAAAAGTGTAGAACCAAAGTGGTTTCAAAATTTGTTTGATAACTTTGATGATGATTGTCACCTAAATACAAAATTACTAATACTTTGAACTTAATAAATTGTGACTCAACCAAAAAGGTTGTTCCATTCTAATTTTTCCGTGCTAACTCTCATGGAAAACCTTTAGGTGGTATCACATGAGAAACGAGCAATATAGATCTTACAGACAATCGAGATTTGAAAGAGAGTTTGTGAAAAATTAAAACATTACATCAAATTATTTATGTCAGAGTTTAAAAGAAATTCACAATTTGATATGAAATTTCTTTTATGGCCATTTCGCAAAATTATAGAAAATAAATTAATTTTCTTCAAGTTACAAATCTTTATTAACATATTAATTAATTATTATTATATAGTAAGTGGAATCACCAAAAGTATATTAAAGGGACATATTAGAGGGAAGCTTGCTACAACAAGGCAGGGTCGGCTCAAGTCTTACGCAACTGATACAACCGGTAGGGCCCTGCGACCGGACCAATATACAAGAAAAGTAAACCAAGAAACTGATAAAAAATACACAACAATTATAATGAACAGTATCTTTTTCTTACAGTATTCATTAATGATTTTTTTTCAGAAAAATTCTTATATTCCACTAGATTCGCCTGAAGAGTGCAAATTCTAAACATTTTTAGTGGGCCTTATTCAAAAAACAACCAACAAAACAATTAAAATTAATAATTTCTACAAGAAATTGCTGGATTTATAAAAATTCTTTGTTTCAGCTACCTTACATCTGTAAAACATACATATTTAATAATATTCCTATACATCAGCTGCCAATTTTCGAATCCATTGAAGTATTAATTAACTTACTGAATTGATCAATTATCATTATTCTTTAATTTCAGAGTTATCGTCCATGACAATCTGCTTCATATTTGACCATCGATCAATTTCGGGTGTTTGTCCGTCTTTAGAATTTCTTAATAAATAGTAAGATACCATAGTCTACTTATGTTACTCCTGAAAACTGGCGAATACCCGAACCCTGGTTAATGGACGCAAAATAAAGCTGACTTCATGGGAAAAAAACTCTGTTGTTTTAATTGAATAAATCTATTAAAAAAATTGCTAATTCATAGAGTACTTTCACAGGTAATATTAAGCAGACATAAGAATTCTGATGATATTAGGAATGTATTCCCAGATAATGTTAAAATGAAGTATGAAATCTCGGCAATAAATGATAAACAAATAATTTTTGAAGATGGGACAATAGAAGAAGCCGATACTTTATTTTATTGTACAGGTAATTAATTATGGTTAACTTTGTCAGTGACTGTTGTAACATTCTCTGAGTAACACTATTATAAACTCTGTTACAAAAAAGGTTACGAATACAGTTTTCCATTTCTATCTGAAGAATGCGGCATAAAAGTGGAGGAAAATTGTGTACAACCACTTTATAAGCATCTTATAAATGTGGAACATCCAACACTTTGTCTAATTGGTTTACCTTACTATGTATGCGCTTTTTCTCTATTTGATTTACAGGTAAATTCAAGTTTTTAGTACTTTGGCTAATTAATAGCTCCATTACACTTTTCAAAGTTATTTTGAGGAAACCTCAACAAGCACATGCTTGAAGGACATTGTTATTAGAGATGTATGCCTTAGCAAGGTAGACATTGTGGCTCTTATCACTTCACAAAAAAGAAAAGACGCTTCTCCCAGAAATCGACCGGTCTGGCTACAATATTTTAAGATATCCTTAATTACCAACTCTCCCTTGTGAGCGTTGCTCTTCCTAATATGAGAAACCTAGTTAGCGAAACGGTGACTTTGATCTAGATAGTGGAACACCGTTTCCATAACTTCATCGTCACAATTCTGATATATGGCACTGGCCTTCCTGCATATTATGCGTAAATGACTGGCTACCATGTTTAGAGTCATGGGTCCAGTCAATACCAGGACTTTCAATAGTATCCTACTCAGGAAGAGAAGATACTCCAAGCCTCTCTTAAATATGTAATAAATTCATGGGTTATTCAATTCTTGCTGTCTTTTTATACCGAGAACATATTTTTGAGTTTTTCAATATAATCTCAATTAGGAAGTTTTTGTATTTACTGTAAGGAGTCGGCTCTCCTTTTCTTTTGAGCCTGTCAAACGCAGTTCTACGCTAAATTTCATTATCTATATGGTAAAGTGTGAAACTTATTTTGCAGAAAGTTATTACGCAGTTCTACGCTAAATTTAATTATCTGTCTGGTAAACCATGAAACTTATTTCACTATCCATTCATCAGTCAATGATTAAATATTAACCATGTTGAATACACTAAATTATTGTTCTGATTAGTTATTCTCAAAAAACAAAATAAAGCGTAAAATCTTCAAATTAATAAAGTCACTGAATTTATTACAGGTGAGATATTTTCTGAAAGTAATTGGAGGTGTAGTGAAACTTCCAAACAAAGAAGAAATGTTAAAAGATACTGAACAAGAAATGTTAAAAAGAAGAGCTAAAGGTTTGAAGAAAAAACAATTTCATATGATGGGCTATTTACAAGGAGATTATTATAAAGAACTGGCAATTTTAGGCAAATTACCACCATTGCCACCGGTTCTGGCTGATCTGCATAATTTTGCTTCAGATAGACATTTAAATGATCTGAAAGGTTTCAGAGAAGATGCCTATAGAATTATTGATGAAAATACGTTTATTAAGGTCAAATGAATTTGTAGAAAATTAATTATTAAAAAATGGTTGCAAAGACAGTCATTTATCTTTGTTTTATAACTGTTATAACTTTTTTTTTATATATATATAAACATATAAAATGGCTTTAAAGTTACATTAATAAGGCAAATGAAAGTGATATTTTTCAACTGTTTTATAATATTCATTATGTGATAAGTAGCTAATCAAAGAAAATCTGAGTTCAATGAATTCTTTAATAGTAGACAAGATAAATTTCCAATCTGATGGTTAAAATTTAAAACCAACTTTTTAAGTTGAACGTCTTTGATTTTATTAATGTTTAATAATTATACTTCTTTTTTTGTATTATTGTTGAATAAAGAATATATTCTTCTATTCATAATTGGTTTTAAAATTAATGCAATAGAATTCTTTTAATTGCAATTGAAGGTTGTTATGTTAGTAAATAAATTTCAATTAACTGGAATTAAAACACCATTGTAACTTTTCGAAAACTGAAGCTTTATATATGTGATATGCGAAATGTTACATTTCTGATCGTATAGTTTTGTGGAAGTCGAATAATGTCGAGAATTAGCGTGGCTGAGGTATATGCTATTTGCTCTGTGCAAGTTTATGTTATCATACTGTTTGACAAACGCATCCTGAAAATGGGCGAACGCTCGAAAGCGGTCGATGACCGCAAAAAGATCAGGCTATCACGGAAAATATCTCAGATGCTTTCCAGCTCTGCGGAACCGACCAAAACAATTAAATAATAAATTAATATTAAATACTTAATATAAGCATACATTGAAATGGTATTTTATTATTGCCTATCACGGGTGGCTATACCCCGGTACTGCAGCCAACAGAGGCTTATTGTGCCATCCCCGATAACCTCTAGTAGTTGAACCCTCCTTCCCTGAGAAGTTTGAGGACATTCACCTCCAGATCTTTTTGAGTTACCATCTCCTCAGGTCGCAAAGTTCCAAAGGCCTCATACCTCAATTTAGTTCTTGCTACGTAATCAAATAGCAGGTGGCGGGCCGTTTCCTCCTCCTCCTGACATAATCTGCACAAGGGTTCCACGCTTATAAGTCCTACCTTGTGCAGATGCTTCCTGAACCTCCCATGACCCATAAATAGTCCCGTCACCAGAGAAATCTGGCTCCTATTCAGACTGAGGGCCATTGGGGTCCTTCGTTTACACAGCCCTGGCATCATCCTTTTGCTGTGTGTGGCACCTGGGCTCCCCTTCCAGAGCTCTTCATGCTTACCGCGAATCTACTCCCTAATCGCCGCACGAATCGCTCCGCCAGTGATCCCCAGGACAGGCCTGGACCAATGAACGGAGTATTTGCCCCGATCCTGGCCAGTTGGTCAGCCATCTCATTACCCCCTATGTGTCCAGGCACCCATATCAGCTGTACCTTGTTGTGCCTCTCGACATTCCTTCACTAGGGATGAGGTAGTTCTGTAAGCCTCTAGGGATTTCAGTGCAGCCTGACTGTCCGAGCAAATGCGTATGACCTTTCCCCTTGGGCTCTACGCAGGTTCTCCTCGGCACAGACCTTAATGGCAAATACTTCAGCCTGGAATATTGTGGAATATCTGCCCAGCGGTCTCTCAATACGTACCTGTGAGCCCATTCCACATAGTCCTGATCTAGTTCCGCAGACCTATCAGTAAACCACAAGGGTCCTGTTCGGTAAAGGTTTTTTCCGCCCATTGGTCCATTTCGCCCTAGAACCTAGGAACACCCGAAATGAAATCTCGAAGTTATATATTGGACAAATGCTATCCTGAGCCTTGCTTAACACGGGCCCGATTGACCTTTAGCAATGTGTCCAGATGCTTGACTAAGGAGCCCCTCTGCCTTCAAGGACCATTGTTGCGCAATCTGTGTGCACTGGCCCTTGCCTCCGCCTGCACCAACTGGTGCAGCGGTGTCAACCCCAGCAGCATCTCTGCGCTAGCTGACGGAGCACTTTTAAAAGCCCCCGTAATTAAAAGGCACGCAAGCCTTTGTATTCCGCTGAGGCACTTCATAGCCGTCCTCTGCTTAGTTTTAGGCCACCATACCATCGCCTCATAAGTTATGACAGGTATGATGGCCCGAGTACAAATCCAGTGGGTCATTCTTGGAGTTAACCCCCATGACTTCCCACAGGCAGGTGTAGCACAGCATAGCGACTTCTTTGCTTTCTGCGCTATATATTCTAGATGTGCGTTCCATGTGAGCTTGGTATCCAGGATAACTCCCAGATACTTAACTCTATCTGCTACAGCCAGTATCTTCCCGAAGAAGGACAATGTCTTGTATACTTCAATGTCCCTCCTCCTGGTAAACGGTACGAGAGTGGTTTCTGCGGATTTACCCCAAGGTCCACCCTTCTACACCACCGCTCTATGCACCTAAGCGCCTTAGGGAGTTCCCCGACTATGGACCGTGCCTGCCTCTGGCTAGCACCACTATATCGTCTGCATAGCCAGAGGGGCCTGAATTAAAGTGTCACTTAGTTCCTTACGAAGTTCGTCCACAACCATGCACCACAGAAGAGAGGAAAGAACCCCCCCTGCGGGCATCCCCTTTGGAGCGTTACCTCTAGCGAAGCTTCACATAGGCTTGCTACAATACTCATTTTTCTAAGCACGCTGTCGATCCATCTGATGATGGATCTATTGACCCCGCGTCTCTCCAACGCTTGAGTAATTGAGCAGAAGGTCGTGTTGCTGAACGCCCCCTCAATGCCCAAGAACACAACCGCCGCTGTTTCCCTGCCATGCACTGATACCTCCAATTCCCCAACAAGAGAATGGAGAGCCGACTCACAGGATTTCCCTGACTGGTAGGCAAGTTGTGCCGGGTGCAGAGGATTCCGCCCCAGCACCACCTCCAAATCTGCAGGTCTACCAGCTTTTCCTGTACTTTCAACTTGAATGAAGAGAGACTGATCGGTCTATATGCCTTAGCCTGGGAATGCGTTCTCTGCCTAGGCTTCGGTATAAATATAACTCTTACAGACCTCCACGCTCTAGGAACATGGTTGAGAGCCAAACTTGCCCTCATCAGTCTGCATAGAATGGGAGTAAGTGTGTCCCCGGCCCTCTGCAGTAAAGCAGGGAAAATTCCGTCAGGCCCTAGTGACTTGTATGGCTTAAAGTGGTTAACAGCCCACTTTACCTTATTGTACGTGATGCAGCTTTTGGCCCCAGCCGAAGGCCAAGATCCACCAAGTTCACGTCTGTCGTTCTCACTAGCGCCACCAAGTGAATCCGGAAAGTGTGTCCGGATCAACAGTTCCAGAGTGTCTCTTTCCGACTCCGTAAAGTCACCATCTGGTTTCCTGATAGTTCCGATTGGATTAACCGCTACCTTAGATAATACCTTGTGGAGTTTGGCCCCTTCTGCGGTCGTTTCGACCTCTTCACACAGCTTCCTCCACGAGTCCCCTTTGGCTTTCCGAACGGTCATATTATACGAGGTGAGGGCTCTACGGTACTGCTCCCATAAGCCCCTCCTTTTCGCTGCATTAAACAGTTTCCTAGTCTTAGCACGGAAGCTGGCCAGCTGACCTTTCTTGAGGATGACCTCACCACCTCCTCGCAGTTCTCCTGGTATGATCAAGGATGGGGCATTTGATCTGCCTCATTTTCAATGTCTTTGCCAGTTGCATAAGTCTGCTTAACTGTTTTAATGTTGTGGTCTAGGACCGATACGAATCCCAGTCTTGCCTTCCACTATCTTAGCTCTAACTTTCATTCTGATTTTTTTGTTATTGCCTGTTTTATAAATATTCAGATTTTCTCTCTTTGCATAAGTTAGGAAACATAACATAAATCCAAGTTTTGGACTTAAACCGTAACTTTAATATTGTTTAAAGCGTCTATGAACTCCTTCCTATTTACCTCTCAAAACCTTGTAGTTACCAACTTCTCCCTTAGGTTTCTGTTGTAGTCTATCATCGTTATTTGTGAGTTTAGTTTAATACATTATTCATACAATTTATTTTGAAAGTCATCATTTGGAATACCCAGAGTTCTTTTTACCTTTAACTTTATTTGTAATAACTAACAGATCTGTAATTTATAATTTTATTATTATTTCTATGGTATGTTTAGGAAGAAATTTTGTTCTAGTGTACCCTCTCTCAAATGTGTGGCGCTAGAGGTAGATCCGGTATGCTGTAATGTTTGCATCATTACAGTTTTCCAAATTTTATTTTTACTACAAAACCTTGTTAGTAAAGCTTTCAATTTTTTAACGTACAACTAGCAAAAAAAAGGATATATATATAATATATATAAACTTCTCTGAAAACGCCCAGATTTTATAAAAAAGTTGTGTTTCTCCATGTATTTATAAGCTCTATGTAATCATTAGTAAAACTGTAGAAGTGTTGTAGGTATGTACACACAGATCAATAATATTTGCAGTTTTTATGGGCATGTATTGATGTTTGGGATCTCAATGTAAATTGTTGTTCCTGCTGTTCGGCAGGAATACTTCTCTTATGGGACCCCAAGATATTTAGATATTTATTGGCCTAGACTAGACATATACTTTTCATTAGGTATTTTAATCTAACTAACCACTTATTAATTATTTCAAGAAATAAATTAAATGCTCAAAAAAAAATGCAGAGTACTATAACCAATGTTGAGTTGTTTACTTTTATTACTTTCATTTTTAAAACCTTTTCTAAGATAGTTTTCCAGCGTTTTCGTTAAACCGGCTTTTGCGCGCATGTAAAAAATGCTGAAATATTTAGGAAGATGCTGAAGATGATTTTGTACAGCTGCTGTAAATAGATTTGATCAAAATGCTACATAAATGAAATAAATTAAATTGTTTGTGGGGAGGGACCAAGCCCTATTCTATCCAAAGCCCTTCTGGGCCCATATAACTACCCCAACGTTCGGGCTTTCTCAGTGCACTGCCGGCCTCCGGACAGTGTTCTCTCGTTACAGACAACACTGTCTATCACCGTACAGTGAGCTGTAGAGGCTCCGGAAGAAAAAATCAAGGGCAGCAGTGGACTAGAACCCGGGACCGCCGCATTGCTATCCAGCACGCTACCATTGAGCCTAATCCCTTCCCCCCCCCCCCCAAAAATGCTACATACTCCTTTAACCTTATAAAATGCAAACTGCATATCCAATTTATGTATTTCAAAGAACATATTTTTGTCAAGATTCATGTGAGTATTATTTATTAAAAAACATTTGTAAAAATAATTCAAGAGAGAGGGGTAAATTGAAAGACTGAATTTAATTTTTCTTGTTAAACAATTTATTCGTGTAAAAATAGTGTAACTTTTTAAAATTTTCTATATAATAAAAATTTTTATAGCATTTATTGAATCATTAATTTTTTTTTTATGTATTGTTATTTGTTATAACGTAGTTAAATGAATAAATGAAAAAAAATCATTAATGTAATTTGGTGTCAATAAAAATAAATAAATAAACTTTACATTTGTTTGAAAAATTTTAATATCTCTGTCTATGTAATATAAAATAGGTCAGATATTATGACTTTCAAGAAAAAAAAAATATTAATACAAAAATAAAACAAAGACTGAATAAATGCAATTGTATTGGAGATGTAATGTTTATAGTATTATAAACATTATAGTAATGGGCTGGTGAAGTAGCAGATAAAAAAATTAGTGAAAGTCGTATAAAGAATGTCAATATTATGATAATTTTCATTATATTTTCTTGAAAACTACCCCAGACAGGTTTTCTCCAAAAAAAAATTAAGAATTTACCACATGTGGAAAATGTTGAACTATGTCATCATAAGGTATGATGTTTAATGATTTTTTTTTTAATATTACCTTCATATTTATATATAATACTAATCACGAGTGATCAATAACAATTTAATGATCTCATTATTTGCATTATAATAATTTTTTTTATAATATGTAAATATATGTATATGTATTTTTAACTCTAAATGTTTAAGAAAGATTGTTGACAAAATTTACAACATATTAAATGTGTTTTCGTAGAAAAAAAAAGCAAACAGAAACAAGAGAAAGTAAAAAAGTAGTAATTGAAGAAAGTCAATATTAATCTTGTATCAAATGTATTAATATTATTCAATTGTTTTACTCATACTGAGCAAAATTCACTTCAGTGTATCTCTTAGCAAAAAAAAAAAGAGAGAAGAAATTAACAATAATATAAATGTGGTAACTGTTATTATTGTATGTTTAAATTTTACATTTTTCTTCTATATTAAAAAACAGAACATTTTTTTTGTCAATGTTACAAAAACCAAACGTAAACCTTGTTAAAAATTAGAATTTGGAACTTTTCGAAAATTTTTCCTTCCTAATAATGTACTGTCTTCGAACAATTATAATAATCGTTTATAATATTTTAATCAGGTGGATATTTTTTTTTTAACCAATTAAAAATAAAGCGCTCTATCTTTACAGAAAATGATTAGTGCAAATCTTTTAATCCTTATTTAAAACTTCTATTAATCTACTATTTTGAAAATCAACTATTCTGAATTGTATTCCATTAACAGGTTCGCTTCCCGGTCTTGACCTTGGCTTTTATTTGATGTATTAATATGAGTAGTATACAGCAGAGCTTCCTTCGTCCAAAATGGTAACTGGACTAATGTTCGCCTAGAAAAATTAGGCATTATTTTGCTTTAAATCACCTATATAATAGTTTTCTAGAAAAACTTCGATTTTGTCCTTTAATTCAAGCTATATTGAAATTAAAGACATTTGTTTTAGGAAGAAAAACAATTATCAAAAGTTTTACATTGCAGGAAGGCACTCTAGTAAATGAAGGATCTAATCATGGTCTTTTATATATTTTTGTTTGTTATTTCTCTTTTTAACAACCATGATTGTTCTGGCCAAATTTCATTGAAAGGATCGGAGACTTCACTTCAAATAGAAAATGAATATAATGTTTAAATAACATTTTCATGATTTTTTCTTAAATTTTATGTTTCCAGTAAGGATATTATGCATCAAAATAATACTAGACCATATTTATCTTTTGCAATCATGAAAGATGACATTAACAGGAAATAAGTAGATACTTTTTTTTAGCTCAAATCATTAATCATTGCAGTATATGAATGCATAATTAATTAAAACTGAGATTAGTCAAAATTAGTGTTAATATGTTGCTTGTTCCTCAATTATTTTATTTTTTACAATAATTAGAGTTTTCAGCGTAACATAGCAATCCTCAGTACTTCAGCAATCTTCAAAACTATTAAAAAATTAAATACTGACTTAGCGATTCAGTTTGTTATCTTAAAACTAATGCAGAAACCAATAAATAATGATAAATAATTGACTGAAATAATAGAGTGCCTGAACCTTCACTACGGAGCAAATTCATTAGTGTTGAAGAATATCATTAATTTTAACTTCAGCAATTGCTTACACTAGCTAGAAGTTTGAGTCTAATGTCAAATCTATTTGTTTTTTGTGTAAGAGAAAACTGTGTGTAAAATTAAAGTCGGATTATGTAGTATAATTTATTTTTATGTATTATAATTTATATAAAAAAATAAATAACTCCTTGAAATAAGCTGAAATTTTGAAAGAATAATGGTTTTTTAAACAAATATGTTATTTATTTTTATTTATGTTGTTTATACTACTTTATCGTTGAAACATGATATGAACAAACAATCATTGTTACAAGCATAAAAAAATGTAAAACAATCAACGCGATATGTATTAAAACAAAGAACATAAGCCTTCTTATAAACATGTTGTATAATACAGGAAGAATGGGGAAAGGCTTTTATTTTGTCGAGTGGGGACAAAACAAGATATGTAAACATAAAATTCAAGGTGTCTTGCTTTATTAGTTGCTTTCCTTTCAGTATTCATTATAGTGCTTTAATAAAACTTGTTTCAGTCATATTATTTGTAGTTTCTTCAAGATATTTTTAGGAAAAACAAAAGAAAAAAATTAACACAAGAAATTAAATCTTTTAAAAATATTTACATGAATTTTTGAAATTGTTCGTAAAAGAAGTGAATTTGAAAAATATCCATATTTGAATTTGGAGAAAAAACAAAAAAAAAGAAGGACATCCAGAGTGGGGTAGATAGACTGATAGATTGAGAAACTTGGGCCTTAGTTTAAAGTTGGTCGCAGTAGTTGCACATAGGAAGAACAGTAAGTTATTTGTTATTACTCTCTTTTAACTTAATGATTTTTAATAAAAGTGTTTATTTATTGGATATAAACAATTACAAATCTCAGCATTGAGATTGTGTAATCAATTATAACTGAATAAGTAATCAAGGATCTTTGAACTGATAAAAGTTGGAATGTAATGTGATAATTATATTTTATTTCTTTTCAATCTATTTGTATATAATACTGATTATTTTTTTTAAGAGTAATTTTAAATAGACATTTTAAAAAAAAACAAATGCAACATATGATTACTTTAATATAATTTTTTTTATCGCTGTAGCGGAAAGTATCTTGGAACGTACACAATTTTTTGTATTGAATTTTCATAGCAAATATAGACATATCTTATGGTTCGCAAATAACCGAATGTCTTAAACGAATAGTCTGTGTGTATGTGAAGTTTCATACATTTCAAATAGCATACAACCCAGAAAATGAGAAACAACTTTCACTAGCATTTTATTACAAATATCATAAATATTTAAGTAGCCTTTTATAACCCTTATTATTATTATTTTTCTTTTTTAAATTTAGTTCGCTGAAAACTCAATCTTTATTCAAAACTCAATCCGTTTAGGTATTGACATGAGATCTAAAATGAAGCTTTCGGCCTAAATTCGATAATCGAAAGGCAATATCGTTTGTTTAATTTTTTTGCGATTTTCTCGGAGAGCAAATTAAGATCGGCCTCAAAAACACGGTTTTCTTGTAATTGTTTCTCTCTTTCTACTAGAAATTTAATGGAAATGCAATGATTTTAAAAAGTAAGTATGACGATTTCTAGTACTTGCAGAACAAAAGGTTATGACGGTTATAGACGCGTTTGTACAAACAAATGGCTATAATTGGAGAGCAAATTAAGACTATTGCCGTCATTAATGTCAATGGGTTTTAAAAATTTTTCTATGAAAATTTATTTTTAGGAAGAGTGACGGGACCCAGGGTTTCTTTATAAAGGGCATTCTACAGAAATATTGAATGGTTCTATTAAAAGAAACGTAAAAATATTATTAAAGAAAATCATTAAACGGAAGTGCGAATTTTCATAATAGATTTACCAGTTTTTCTCCAAAACAGATCCAAAAATTTGCCTAAAATTATTTACTAATTATAATATATGTATTCATCTAGCGGTAGTTATGGAAACTAAATATTCTATAAACATTCTGACATTTTAGAAAAGAATTTTTGAATCAGAATTGGTAAGAATTGCAATAAAAAAATTTAAAAAATCTTGTGTGTACTTTTCACAGCAGATTTTATATTTTTACCATTTATTTCAGGAAAAAAGCTTATACTAGTTGCTAATGTCTCAAACATTTCTGTTTTACGCATTTTGGATATTAAAGAGGAAAATAATTGCTTAATAATTTTTAGAAACAACCTTACGTAGCTTTTTATTGTCATCTATAAAAGTGATTGTACCCTTCAATTTTTTTTTTATACACAAGTATAGAGACAAATTTCAGAAATGTTAGCAAAAAATTAATTTCACAAAATAAAATGTTAGTTTAAATAGTTTCTAAAAGATCGTATAAATACAATTTTACCATAATTTGATTGGAGGCTCCAAATATTTCTTAAAACTCATAAACGTTATTGAAATAGGCATTTGTTTTTTAACTAAATACAAACTATTATATAATTGCTGGTCCGGGGAATAATGTCACTAGAGATATTAGGAAAAATGATAATTTTAACGATAATTGAAAAGCTGATTCTACGAGGTACCAATGTGGCACTATAATGGATAGTTGGACACTGCGGTCTGTTCGGAAATGAGCAGGCTAGCAGGAACGGGGCTCTCAAGGAGCAGCCGGTAGCATCAATTGGTCTTGAAGAGGGAGATAAGGCAAGAGTGATCGGGCTTATGGAGCGGGATTTTAAGCAGCAAGCTGAAGGAAAGCGGTGGTCAGCATTGCTGAAGCGAGGCGGCCGAATAGGTTTCAATTTGCCGAGAGCTGAACCTTTGGCCCTGTTCAGAATGACTACCTTCAGAGCCATTTTCACGCATAGGCATCACAGCCTCGCCACTATGCCCTCTTTGCCAATCAGCAGTTATGAATGCTCAGTATCTGTACGCTTGCGCTATTATTGAAAGATATCAGTATTGTGAATAAAAATTGCAAATCCTCCATACATTGGGTTGCCAGATGTCGTATAGCCGAAACTGCCTTCGACAGAGCGTAAGTTAAAATAAATAAATATATATACTTATCTTTAAATATAAAATAACATAACTCATCTTATCGTAGCAAGATTGACTTTCTTTATCTTTTCCAAATAGTAATTTACCAAAAAAAATATCTTTTTGAAGATTCAGAATATCTTTTTGAAGCCTTTATATTAATTCTGAGAAGGAATTTAGGGGTCAAATTAAAAGAAATAATCTGATATACAAAGAATGGAAATTTTGCAATTGTCCTTTTTCCGGTGAAGTTGATCAATTTTTTAAATAATGAAACAGGCGAAATTTAGGAAAAGCAATATCTAGTTCCGGTCCCCGTTTTCTAACCATGACCGTTCTAGCCATGATAAAGTGAAATTATTATAAATTGTGATTAGGCATTAGAAATAGTGTGTAATAAATAGCATGTTTTGAAGAATAGTTTATAACTAAATTTTAAGACGGTTGTTAAGCATGCTATCTAATCTTATTAATACAGTTTACTCCTGAAATAACTACCCCCCCCCCCAAATGAAAATGACTTGATAAAACACTGTGCATGCTTAACAACCGTCTTAAAATTTAGTTATAAACAATTCTTCAAAACATGCTATTTATTACACACTATTTTCTAATGCCTAATCACAATTTATAATAATTTCACTTTATCATGAAACACACACATTTAGTAACATAACCTTATAACCTTCCCACATTCATACAGCCAAGTGTGATCCTACAGAAACATTTAGTTGTACTGATTACTGAACTCTCTACACAAACTTGGTGAATTTGCTCTGACGATGGATGAATATCCGAATAAATCTAATATGCATGCTACGACGGATAAAATAGTGGATATCAGTATTATGAATAAAAATTGCAAATCCTCCATATATTGCAGATGTCGTATAGTCGAAACTGCCTTCGAAGGGTGCAAGATAAAAAAAATAAATATATATATATATCTTTAAATATAAAATAACATAACTCATCTTATCGTAGCAAGATTGACTTTCTTTATCTTTTCCAAATAGTAATTTACCAAAAAAAATATCTTTTGAAAATTCAGAATAGCTATATATAAAATTAATGAAGCCTTCATATTAATTCTGGGAACGAATTTAGGGGTCAAATTAAAAGACATGATCTGATATAAAAAGACTGGAAATTTTGCAATTCTAATAAATTGTCCTTTTTGCGGTAAAGCTGATAAATGTTTTTAAAAATGAAATAGGTGAAATTTAGGAAAAGCAATATCTACTTCCGGTGCCCATTTTCTAATCAGTATTCAAACAAATATTGAATTTAAAATTTACATCAATATATCGTTACATACATAAACTGTTCATATGTATATATACTTGTCTGACCAGAACGGGCCGGGATGGTACATTTATAGTGTCACTTTTACAAAAAAAAGTAAAAATTATAAACGGTTTTATTAAAAAAGAAATAAAATAAATTCCAAATAAAGCTTTTATGTTGGTTTAGATAGGAGAGCATATCTTAATGAGTCCACCATGTTTATCTTTAAGATTAACTCATTTTGATCAAATCTTGATCAATCCGTAAAATTTATTATATTCGATGTTATAATTTTTTTTTTATTTCGAGTATGACACTCAATCATGACGGTTGTGATTGATTATACATTTAACGGTTTATTTTTTCCCCATATAGTACTTGTTCATGATAGAAAAATTCTCTTTTTAGAGTTGTAATTAATTATAAGCAGACACACAAAAATTCCATTATATTGCAAATATTGTACACACATTTTTGGCAAATATTTACGTCCTCCTCTCCTAAGATAAGAGATACGTAGAAAGATATGTAAATGTTTTATTTTGCAGAATTTAAAAAAAGAAAAAAAAAAAACTTCTTTTACAATAAAGCTAATTCAATTATGCCGACGTTTCGACAGAGTTTCCTGTCTTTATCAAGGCTTTAATATAGATTAGATTAGCACCGGGGTGGGGGGCTCATTCCTCTGTGACCTACAAGACAAGGTCTATTGTGGATCCCCTTAACTTATAGCACACCCCCAAGCTTTGCCCTCTTAATCAAACCTGGCAAAGCATGAGCTATGATGCTCATAGCTTCCGGGTTGCCTGTTCCCAATTGAAGAAACCTTATCCTCGCCAGGCCGGCGCACTCACAAAGGATATGCGCCAAGGTTTCTTCCTCTACCTTGCAGAATCGGCCCGCCGCACTATTTGCAAGTTGTAGATGATGCATGTGTCCGTTCAACCTACAATGCCCTGTTAGTGACCCACAATGAGCCTTGTATCCCTTCGGGTATGGCTCAGTAGATCTGTGGTAAATTTAGGCAAATGTCTCTTAATAGAAAGCGCAGATACTGTTTTTCTATCCAACCTTTGATAGATGGAATAAGGCTCCTGGACAAGCCGCAGAAGGGTTCGGGGCCTATAAAGGTACCCTGCGAACCCTCCCTCGCAAGGGCATCACCCTTTCATTGCCAGAAACCCCGCATGTCCCGGAACCCAGGCGAGTGTCAGTTTATTCCGAGTACCCACCTCGGTTAGGGCCACACCAGTCTTGAGACTATTTGGTGTAAAGAAAGTGCCTTCAGGGCTGCCTGACTGTCGGAGTATATGGCCACTCTTCTACCCACTATGCCTTGCCTTATAATCTCCCTAGCGCAGAGTTGTAACGCCACGGCTTCAGCTTGAAAGACTGTGGCGCACTTCCCTAGGCTGGCCTTAATCTTAACTTTAGGTCTGCCCCCATAGTCCCCGGCTCCGACCCAGTCGGTGTTTTATCCGTCTGTATACCAGATACAGCCCCTCGCTTATTATTGTTGAGCTAATTAAAACATCTGTACAAGAAAGTTCTTTATTTAGAGTGATTATTGATACAGAACTTTCTAGCTTGAAGAGCCATAAACGCCAGTGTGTAGATTTGTGGCTTTCTGTTCAACGAGTGGTCTCCTGCGTCCACGTTCGCCGGTGCTGGACACCAGACGGAGTCTTGGAAGTTGTAGTTGCACCATTTCCATCTGGGTTAAAGGGAGAAAAACACTAGTAGAAGGGGACGGAGGCACCCAACCGCTCTTTTCCGAGCGAGGGCGTAAGCTTCGGCTTGAGCCCAGTGTAAATATTGCAAATAGTAGACATAGTTTTTTAACTGTAAATAGTACCATTAGTCTTGATAGAAATATAAGTATGACGAGCATACCGATGAACGCTGGACCATCTAGTCCGTTCTCGGACATTGAAATGACACCTCCTTGCCTAAAAGGCATGATGGGTGGTATAAGAAGAAAATTGACGAGCAACAAAAAGTTGCTATGTGTTCGACGGTGGTCAAACAAACCACTAGTGACGTGGTAGTGAATACTGCCGAGTCCTTCGAACCCGAGAACAAAAATGATAACCGCAGTGAGGAGGGCAAACCAAAAGGGTATGAGACCAGGGACCCGATTCTCAGAGCAAGCGAACTGGAGCTGGAAGTGATGCAGTATTGCCAGGACCCGAGTGTGAAAATAAATAAGACTCACACCTTGTTCATAACAAAGAAAGTTAAAGAAGTAACGTCCATCGTAAGTGAGATGACCATGCGCGTTGCCTGGCTTGAGGGCAAACTCGCTGCATCCACCACAGAGACAGCAAAAAAGCAAGAAGCTTTGGAAATGGCGGTTCTATGTATATTAGAAAACACCGACCAGATCAAGGCTGATACGACTAAGCTGTCTGTGAATTCGCGCGAGGTAGCCCGTAAGTCAGTAGAGGCTAGTAGTGGTATAAAGCAAACAAAGACAGTAGACACCGCGAATCCCGCACCTGTAAATTCTTATGCGGGAGTGGTGTCAAAAGGAAGCCTGCTTGAGGGAAACAGGCTAAGTTAAAACAAAAGAAAAAGGCTCCAAAAAGTAAAAATGATAAACAGCCTAAAAAAGCCGCTGTCTCCGAAAAATTATGTGGTTGTAATTAAACCACAAGATGATAAGGCAATAGAGACCAGCGACCAGATGAAGGAAATGCTCAAGGGAACTCTTAATCCTTCTGAGGAAGGTTGGCAAGTCGTGTCTCTCCGACGAGCCAGAAATAAGACCCTCTTTGTAGAAACAGGAGGCCCTGAGCAGGCGCAAGCCTTACTTAATAATGAAAAGTTGAGGTGTGCTGGCTTCCAGGCTGAGCTGCCCAAGAAAAGGCTTCCTAAAATGATAATTTTTGATGTACCAAGCAACCTCAATGATGCGCAAATAATGAAAGCAATGTATGAACAAAACCTAGGTTCGGTATTGCCGAAACCTGAATTCTAAGACTCCAAGAGTGTTGGCTAAGTGAGGTGCGAGCAAAAATGGGTCACAAAACTGGGTAGTAGAGGTAACTCCTTAAATACGTGAACGTCTACTAAAAGGAACCCTGAGTAGTGGCAGGGTGTTCATAGAGTGGAATCGCTGTAAGGTGATGGACCACAGACAGGTATCACGCTGCTACAGATGTCAAGCGTATGGGCACGGGGCAAAATTCTGCAAAGAAAAGGAGCCGACTTGCGGACATTGCTCCACTAAAGGACATATACGAGAAGTGCCCAAAGAAAGCCGAAGCCCCGGAATGTGCTGCCTGTAAAGTGTTCCGAAAGCCGCACAGCCACTCTGTAAGGAGTTTGAAATGCCCAGCGTACCTAAAAGCTCTTGACCGTCAACAAACCAACACAGATTATGGAAGAAGCCCTAATTTTACGGACAGTGGCCTGAGAGTGTTGCAGTTGAACGCGCAACGCTCGAAAACAGTAATGGCCGAGGCACAGGAGCTCATCTATACAAAAGGCATAGATGTTGCGTTAATCCAGGAGTCCTACACGTTCAAAGGGAGCGTTAAGGGCCTGGGGTTGCAGCATATTATCGCTCACGCTTCCTGTGATGGATGGATATGGACTGCTGCTGCAGTGTGCAATCCAGACGTCACCCTATTGAGTCTGCCACAGTACAACACCATTCATTTACTTGTGTGCTGTTAACGGCTGCAAATGGCGTTGAGTTGATGCGGATGAGCTTGTACTGCCAGCCGTCGTGCGACATAACGACGACTATAGCTCATTTAAGTCGGCTTCTGCAAGAAAAAAGATAATCGTGACCGCTGACATAAATGCATGGTCACCCATGTGGTATAATGACGCAGAGGCAAGCACTTCGAGGAGTGTATTGTGCGTCGTGAACATGCCTAGACATTTAAAGACATATGTAGGAAATGGGAACTGCGCTCAGCATAACCTGGATGTCACCTTGTGCACAGCTTCTGCTGTTGACAGGGTGCATGGTTGAAAGGTGACCGACTGGGTGACTGGTGACCACAGGGCTATACTTTTCGAAGTTGCCTGCGACACCAAGCCATGTCTCGCCTATGAGGGTCTAGTAAGGTACTCAGTCAAACATGCTGACTGGGAAAGGTATAAGGCTCTTCTTCAGCGCAGTATTGCTCCCATACATGTCCAACAGGATACCATTGCTGGTGTCGATATGGCGGTCACGGAGTTGACTGAGGCAATAGCAGGCGTGAGTGGGGAGGCTTTAAGGAAAATACCTTCTAGTCGTACGCGACGTGTTCCTTGGAGAGCTGACAGCAGCCAAAAAAGAAGTAGCCAGGAAGCGAAGACGGTACCAACGGGAACGGAATGAGGAATCCCGTCTAAGTATTTAGATGAGTATCGGGGTGCCCGAAGCCAGTATAAAAAGATGGTGTCACAGGCCAAGACCTCAAGCTGGCGGGAGTTTGTGGAGTCGGAAGGCAATAGAGATCCATGGGGTATGGTATACAAGGTGCAGTCTAGTAAGATAAAGACAGACCTAAATATAGACGGAATATCGGGAGCTGGGTCCTGGAAAGAATCAACTCAGCACTTATTGAATGTACTCCTCCCGGAGGATAACCCTCCGGATGATACCCATTTGCAAAAAAGTCGCCGCGCAGCAGCCTACGAGTCACCGGCTCTGGATGAGTCCACGACTGAGTTTGATATATATGATATTAAGTTTGTTATTGGCGAAATTAAGAATAAGAAGGCACAAGGGATGGATATGATTAATGGAGAAATTGTCCGGAAAAATGAGGACGTTCTAAGTCAATATCTGCTTGACTTTTTCAATATTTATCCCAGTCAATGGAAAACAGGGCTTGTTAAAGTATTATATAAAGGGGAAAACAAGCCCATCGATGATGCAAAGTCGTATCGATTTCAACACCTCCTGCTCGTTTTTGGGAAACTGTTGGAGAAACTGATTATAATGAGATTGAAAAGCTTTATCAGTTTCAGTTCCAGTCAGTATGATTTTGTATCGGGTAGATCGACGACAGATGCGTATTCCTGGACATAGCTGGGGCCTTCAATAATGTCTGGTGCCGACAGTGTTGGAGTCACTCAGAAGAAGAGATTGTCCACTAAATCTTCTGAAATTGATACAAAGCTACCTCACCCAAAGGGTCACCGGGACTCAGGCCGGCGAAATTTCCAGGCTAATAACCAAAGGTTGTCCGCAGGGCTCAGTGGTGTGCCCGTTCCTGAGGAACTTGGTCATGGATGGACTGCTAGAGCATATAGAGAATATGGATTATTGTGATTCGGTTGCATATGCTGACGACCTCGAAATAGTCGTACATGGTGATTCTCGTCGGGAGTTGGAAGAGCGTGCTAGCGCTGTTGTAACCCGAATAAAGAACTGGTGTCAAGGGGAGAAGCTGCAGATTTCGTTCGAAAAGTCTAAAGTGATGCTAATGAAAGGCAAACGTCATCCTAGTCGTCCTCCCTGGATCAGGGTGGACGAACATAGAATAGTCCACGTGACGCAGTTTGAGTACCTGGGCGTGTTGCTGGATTGGAAGCTTTCCTTTAAGCCCCATATCCAGTGGGTTGCCTCCAGATGTCTCAACTTGTACCAGGGAATAAAAAGAGTAGCCTGTGGTAAGTGGGGGCTGAAGCGTCCTGGTCTACCATGACCCACACGTGATCATGGTCTGATGATCCTAGTGTAGATCCAGAGTGTCAAACATGGTCGCAAGCCCCAGTTTCTCCCGCAAAACCGACTGCACCTACTAAATGACGCATTGGCTTTTTGTGAAATTTTGTCATGTGTTGATTCCAAGTGAGTCTGCCAAAGGTCAAAAGTAACAGCAAGATACTTAGTCTCCATCGCAAATGGAATCGGAGTGTGCCGAAGTGATTGTGGTCTAAGGCCTTCCAACTTGTGGCGTAATGTGAAAGGAACTATTACGGTTTTATGGGGGTTTATGGATAATTCCTCCTCCCTACACCAGTTCCTGACCAAGTTAAGAGCTGCTTGCACCCGCTCAGCAATCGTAGTAGGGTGTTTACCTCTAACCACAATCGCCAAATCGTCTGCGTAGTCTAGCCAGTCAAAGCCATCCGCAGATAGTTGGTGGAGGAGTCATCAATGATCAGTGTTCACATCACAGGGGACAAAACCCCTCCCTGTGAACACCTCCTCCCTACTTTTACCTTAAGGGAGGTCTGGCCTATGGTAGAAATGTTAATTCGATTACTTAGGCAAGACTCCTCCAGTCGCATTAAGCTGCTGGTTCTCCTCTTTTGCAGAGAGAGTTGATGACCGAGGAGCGCGAGACATTATTGAATGCACCCTCCATGTCCAAGAAGGTAGCTACCGCAATTTCCTTTTCCTCCAAGGATTTTGATAGCAGCCTGTTAATCTCATCCAGTGCGGCCTCAGCCGACCTACCTGGTTGATCAGCGTGTTGGCGGGTGGACTGGCACTTAGGGGGTTAGATACAGGATCTCATCCCTAATATATCTGTCCACCAATCTTTCCAGAGATTTGCTTAGGAAAGAGGATAAGCTAATCGGTCTATACGAGCCCGGCGTAAGGTCAGGCACTCTACCCACCTTGGGGAGGTAGAGCACCTTGACCTCACGCCACGGTACCGGCGTATATCTTTGGGCTATGCAGGGCTATGCGGGGGAGTCCTCGATTTCTTCGCAAAACCTCCTCCACGAACGTCTTTTGGCTTTCCTAATTTCTTTATTGTACTGCGTGAGGGCATTCCGATAGACGGTCCAGTTCTGGGTAGCTTTGGCCCTATTGAAAGTCTCCTACCCTCAGCCGTCAGTTTCTCAAGGTGATTCTTCCACTAGACCGACTTTCCTCTCTGTGGTCTTGACCTTTCCGGACAATTTTCTTGGAAGGCGTGGTTATAGCCTACTGTACCACCTCTACCGTCCGGTCAAGACCCCCCACCCCTCTCCCGTAGAGAGTCCCTTACTTCTCTGTTCTTGAGGGAATCCACAAATCCTTCCCAGTCGGTCTCCCGATGGTTCCGGAATGATATCTGTTCAACGAGGGTGTGTCGATGGTGAATCTGATGTGTCTATGGTCGGAGCAGGATGGTTCCGAAGACACATGCCAGTTCGTGTGTCATCACTCAACCTTTGGGTGGTCAGGGTCAAATCCAACACCTCCTTCCTGGCCACCGTAACAAAAGTGGGTTCCCTACCTAAATTAGATATTAGTAACCCTTTACCATAAATAAATTCCAAAAAGGACTTACCTCTGCTGTTGTAGTTGCTGCTCTCCCATGTTGTGTAGGCTTAAATCTAAAAAACAATACAATGAGAAACCACAATGCATTAAAAAAATAATATTGACCTTACTTATAAACAATCGTGTAGATGTGGAATAAGAATTTAGAACATACACCATTGTTGCATCGCAGAAACATAAAAATGAAAAAATAAAAATTTTCAATTTATTTGCAGATGAGAATATGCGTTATAGGCTTTGGAGCAGCTGGTTTGGCAGCTGCAAGACATGTAACCAGTAATAGTAGACCAGTTAAACATCAGTGTATAGTTTTTGAACAGACTGATAAACTTGGAGGTACATGGGTATATACCGAAGATACCGGCCAAAATGAATATGGATTACCCATACATACAAGCATGTATAAGAGTTTAAGGTGCACAACTTATAAATTTGTTGTTCAAATTAATGCAGTTGTTGATTTGAACAACTTGCTGGAATTAAACATTAAATTGATTGTGAATTTTATAAATAATATTATATTTCCAGGACTAATTTACCAAAAGAAGTTATGGGCTACCCAGACTTTCCAATTCCAGAACAAGAAAGATCTTATCTAACTGCTAAGGAAATTTTAGGTTTCCTCGAACAGTATGCCAAGAATTTTGATCTTTTAAAATATGTTAAAGTAATTGAAGTTTGCCTATGATTGAATATTGCAATTTCAGTTTCAGTTATTGTAAAATTTGGTTTGTTTGAATTTTACTTTTAGTTTAACCATCATGTAAGATGCGTGACGCCTGTCGATAATGAATGGGAGGTTAAAGTGAGAGATCTTATAAATAATGAAGATAAATCCTACAAATTTGATGCTGTTATGGTTTGTAATGGGTATGATTTTTATTATCTTAAGTTCACCAATCCAAATAACCATATGAAAAGAAAATATGTTAAAATTTAGTTAAGATGTAATTCTTTTGTATGAATTTCAGACATTACCACACTCCACTGTATCCGACATTTCCTGGATTGGAAACTTTCTCAGGAGAACAGATGCACAGTCATGATTACCGCCAGCCAGACATTTTCAAAGATAAAAGAGTTATTGTCGTTGGTGCTGGACCATCTGGTATTGACCTTTCATTAGAAATAGCTTCCACTGCATCACAGGTATCTTTAAAATGTAAAAATATACTGTGATACACATCTGTAATATTTCCTACCATGCTCTTCACTAATCTGATCAATTTTATTATTTTATTAAAAATTTGATTAAGAAATATGTGAACTATAAAAGTATAGAACCAAAGTGGTTTCAAAATTTATTTGCTAACTTTGATGATGATTGTCACCTAAATAACAAAATTATTAATACTTTGAACGTAATAAATTGTGGCTCAATCAAAAAGCTTCTTCCATTCTAATTTTTCCGTGCTAACTCTCATGGAAAACCTTTAGGTGGCATCATATGAGAAACGAGCAATATAGATCTTACAGACAATCGAGATTTGAAAGAGAGTTTGTGCAAAATTAAAACATACATCAAATTATTTATGTTAGAAATTAAAAACAATACAAAATTTGATGTAAAATGTCTTTTATGACCATTTCGTAATGTTACAGACAGAATTTTCTTCAACTTAGAAATCTTTATAAATATATTGATAAATTATTAGATAATAAAGAAAAGTAAACCAAGAAACTGATAAAAAATACAGAACAATTATAGTGAATAGTATCTTTTTCTTACAGTATTCATTTATGATTGTTTTTCAGAAAAATTCTAATATTCCACTAGTTCGCCTGAAGATAGTGTAAATTCTAAACATTTTTAGTGGGCTTTATTCAAACAAGTCCACCAATTAGCTTACTGCATTAATTAACTTACTGAATTGGTCAACTATCATTATTCTTTAATTTCAGAGTTTTTGTCCATGATAATCTGCTTCATATTTGACCATCGATCAATTTCGGGTGTTTGTCCCTCTTTAGAATTTCTTAATAAATAGTAAGATATCATAGTCTATTTATGTTTTCCTGAAGACTGGCGAATACCCGAACTCCGGTTAGTGCACACAAAATAAAGCTGACTTCATGGGGAAAAAACTCTGTTGTTATAATTGAATAAATCTATTAAAAAATTGCTAATTCATAGAGTACTTTCACAGGTAATATTAAGCAGACATAAGAATTCTGATGATATTACGAATGTATTCCCAGATAATGTTAAAATGAAGTATGAAATCTCGGCAATAAATGATAAACAAATAATTTTTGAGGATGGGACAATAGAAGAAGCCGATACTTTATTTTATTGTACAGGTAATTAATTGTGCGTAACTTTGTCAGTGACTGTTGTAACATTCCCTTAGTAACACTATTATATATTCTGTTTAAAAAAAGGTTACAAATACAGTTTTCCATTTCTATCTGAAGAATGCGGCATAAAAGTGGAAGAAAACTGTGTACAGCCACTTTATAAACATCTTATTAATGTGGAACATCCAACACTTTGTCTAATTGGTTTACCTTTCTATGTATGCGCTTTTTCTCTATTTGATTTACAGGTAAATTCAATTTTTTAGTACTTTCGCTAATTAAAAACGCCTATTACACTTTCCAAAGTTATTTTGAGGTATCCTCAACAAGTACATGCTTAGGGTCATTGTCGTTATAGATGTACGCCTTAGTAAGGTACCATAGCCATTGTGACTCTTATCACTTCACCAAAAAGAAGAAAGAAGCTTCTTCCAGAAATCGACCGGTCTGGCTACAATATTTTAAGATATCCTTAATTACCAATTCTCCCTTGTGAGCGTTGGTCTTCCTAATATGAGAAACCTAGTTAGCGAAACGGTGACTTTGATATAGACAGTGGAACACCGTTTCCATAACTTCATCATCACAGTTCTGATACATAGCACTGGCCTTCCTGCATATTATGCGTAAATGACTGGCTACCATATTTGTAGTCATGGGTCCAGTCAATACCATCACTTTCAATAGTATCCTACTCCGGGAGAGAAGATACTCCAAGTCTCCCTTAAATATGTATAAATATTCATGGGTTATTCAATTCTTGCTGTCTTTTTATACCGACAACATATTTTTGAGTTTTTCAATATAATCTCAATTAGGAAGTTTTTGTATTTACTGTAAAGAGTCGGCTCTCCTTTTTTTTTGAGCCTGTCAAACGCAGTTCTACGCTAAATTTCATTATCTATTGTTCTGATTAGTTATTCTCAAAAAACAAAATGAAAACAAATAAAGCGCAAAATCTTCAAATTAATAAAATCACTAACTTTATTACAGGTGAGATATGTTCTAAAAGTAATTGATGGTGAAGTGAAACTTCCAAGCAAAGAAGAAATGTTAAAAGATACTGAACAAGAAATGTTGAAAAGAAGAGCTAACGGTTTGAAGAAAAAACAATTTCATATGATGGGCTATTTACAAGGAGATTATTATAAAGAATTGGCAATTTTAGGCAATTTACCACCATTGCCACCGGTTATGGCTGATCTGCATAATTTTGCATCAGATAGACAATTAAATGATTTGAAAGGTTTCAGAGAAGATGCCTATAGAATTATTGATGAACATACGTTTATTAAGGTCAAATGAATTTGTAGAAAATTAATTATCAAAAAATGTTTAGAAAGACAGTCATTTATAATTGTTCTCGTATATATAAACATACAAAATGGCTTTATAGTACATTAATAAGGCAAATGAAAGTGATATTCTTCAACTGTTTTATAATATTCATTATGTGGTAAGTAGGTAATCAAAGAAAATCTGACTACAACGAACTCTTTCTTAGTAGATAAGATAAATTTCCACCTTATTGTTAAAATTTAAAACCAGCTTTTTAAGTTGAATGTTTTTGATTTTATTAATGCTTAATAATTATACATTTTTTTTTTTTTGTATTATTGCTGATTAAATGGTATATTGCTTTATTCATTATTGTTTTATTTATATTGTTTTAATCATCTTTATCACAGAAAATTTGCTCATTTGAAGAACCAATACTTAAGGGAGGAATCATAAGAAATGAGGAGATGCTTATAGATTAGCTAATTGGGTGCTTCTTCCCAACATTAGTCCCGTGCCTGCTGTTGGCCATATCGTGGTACAATCACTAAGACTTCCAGGCATGAGCAACTTTACAATAGTCGAATCTCCTATGGATGAGTTCACTAGTGTGTCAACAGTAAAAATGTTTATTGGAAGTTCTGAACAAGGCTGACACTGTAGTGGAGTATTGCACCGAACTTGCTACAGCATCAGGATAACTTTGAAGTCATCACCCAGAACGAAGCACTGAGAATTATCACTAGTGCTTCAAGGTCCAAGCATATAGCAGCAATGGAAATAAAAAAAGGCATCGAACCATTAAGTTTCAGGAGAGATATAATATGGCATTGCTAAAAACCTGTGAGCGATTAAAGCGTACTAGAATAATATCCTGGGCTAATTATAGGCAACCGCCTGAAAGGGTAAAGTCTCAAAAGACTTTTCTATCAACTGTTGAGGAGTTACATTCTAAGTAAGCCGTCCCAAAAAGTGAGCGACAGATTTTTCCAAATTTGCATAAGGAGTGATGCACCTTATTAGAATGTGAAGAGATACTGCAGACCATGAATTAAATGCCCTAGCCTTAGAAACCATTTCTGAAAGTAACCCGAAAATATTGGTTGCATATTTATTCTGCTGTCTCCAACGAGGGCGCGGAAGTCTATTCCGCAGTTTTCAATATAGTTGAACCGGTAGGAAGGGTTACCTCCAATTTTAATGGAGAAGTTAGAGCCGTTCTTTTAGCCCTGAAACATATAACTCAGTTAAAGGCCAAAAAGGTAGTCTTATTTATCAACTCGCAGCGGCGATAAAGGCATTAACTTTCTGGGGAGTACGATCATTAATTAACGACCTAGAAGGGGGTAGAAGTAGTTTTACAATGGATCCCTGCCACTGCGGCATTAAGGGATACGAGGAAGCGGACAGACTAGCCAAGTCAACAGCAGGAATGACCTAGCCGGAGGGACCCATTTTATTTGAAACGGCTAAGCGACTCCTCCGGGCAAGTGTGAAAAAAAATCGGCAGAATTACATGAGATACACTTAGAAGGCAAGCGTTGGGTGATTTTCCGTCATAGCGTGCTGCCAAATAATCTGCCGCGAAGCGAAACAGGGTTTCCCGATTAATAACCGAACATAACTACCTACAAGCACATTTATAATAGATTGGGTTAGTCAATAATCCGGATTGTGTTCTCGGCAGGGGCGGGAATAAGATTGGAGAGCACCTCTTCGAGTGCGAGACCCTTGTTGATTTAAATACTTAAGATAATGAGCTCTGAGCAAGAGCAAAAATATATTGGGCTGCTAGATGTCGAATGACGGAAGGCCACCTATGACGCAGGCAGCCCGCTTCTAGGGGCGGGCAATCCGGACATTTGTCCGGGGCGCCAAAATTTAGGGGCACCATTTTGGCTGTAAGTATGAGAAAAAATTGATATGTTAAATATTCAAGAGAAAATTTCACATATTGATTTTTTCGTTCGCTAAAAATTATTTAAGTGTGTAACGTATTTATATTATGTCTAAAAGCTAAAAATATTTACACTATTAATAAAAAATTAACGCAGAATTTGTAAAGGACGAAGCTTGAACTTGTTTGAACATGCACTACTGCTCTGAACGGAGAGCATTAGCATGCGAGCAGAGCTAATTTTTGTGAACATACATAGACTTGCTTAAAAAAATAAATATATATTCTTAAGGGGGAGCAATTTGTCTTTTTGTTCGGAATGACGTAACCAAACGCCTTGCATTGGAAAAACTATTCACTTTTTAAACTAATATAAATTTAGCGGTTGTACATGGGACTTGAACTGGGACCTCCCTCTTATAAATCTATACTCAGAATCACTAGAAAAAATCCGCCCTATTCTGTATCTATCAAATAATGTGGTCATATAGCAGATGATGTACATCGTGAGATGGAGACTGTCGTAAGAACAAAATAGCGATGATATCATATTTAACCTGATATTGACATAATATTCTTTTAGTCTATGTCTTGACAATATATGGGTGAGACTGGCACTTATTGAGATGTTATATATTTTTTTAACAGATCTCTAACTGAAGAGAAGGTATATTTTTAATTTGGACAGCTTCAGTTGATGCTCTCCAATTCTTATCCCATTCATCAATACTCTTGCAGAATAAATGGAATATTATCGATTATTTCGATTGTAACTAGTTGGATATTTCGGAACTTAAATCTGCAGCTGCTGGCTTAGCCAATCTTAGTCATTACCTCTAGTCCTATTTGAGCCTTCACTCTGTTAACTTAATCTTAATGCTTTTCTCGCGAAACATTTTTTAATCTTATTTCTAATTCATCTTATGATTTGTTCAAATTTCTAATCGAATTAATCTCGTTAACTGTCTCTCCGATCTCATAATCATATTGTTATAATTATCATGTTTTCCTAGTCTTCTATTCATTTCAGAGCTAAATACAAATAATTTTGCCTGGCTGTTTGAACAAGGCTCTGCAAGACGGTTTATGTTCAGCAATCTTAATTTCCAAATGGTGTACTAAGAATGAACAACTAATCAAAGCCTTGCCTTAATGAACAAAGTATTTAAACTAGCTTTCCGCTTAATTAGCGATAAAATTGATTGATATTTCCATATAAATTAAAAGTTTATATGTAGCGCTCTCTATCTCCCAGTACATGTACTAAAGTAGAAATTTCAACCACTCATTAATTTTTATTAACGTCTTTAAAAAAAGTCTTTGAAAACTGTTCAAATTGAAATTCTTTTAATAAAGAAATTAACACCATAAAATGAATTAAAGATTCTATTAATTTTAATAATTTAGAACGTGCTAAAATTAAAATTATTCTCATGCCGGAATTTTTATGATTATTTATTTTCCCAGCCAAAAATGAAAAAAATAAATTTTAAATATTTTATCATCTGTTGTATTTTTAAAAATGTACTTGTACTGTAATTCAGGTGGTTAAAACCAGTATTAGTTTCCAACTCATAAATCAAGGAATTAAATTAATATAATTAAAAAAAAGGTATCCCATATTTTAAGGAAGTTAATTGTATATTTTCTTCATATCGTCTGGGACCAAATTGATTTATATTTAATTAATCCAGAGGTATGTAATAACAGACTTCATTTCCTTTTTTCTTAATTAATAAGTAAAAAAAAGAACTTATCAATCGGTTATCTGGGAATAAAGTACATCTGGTGGTAGTTTTACAACCAAGATCCGATCAAGTCGTTGATATCTGTGACAAAAATTCTGAGATATTAAGCATAATTTAATAGTAGGATAATCGAATCAAAATTGACATTTTTTTTTTTTTTTACTTTCATATTAACTACGTAACTAACTGCGCTAATAATAAAATGTTAAGAAAGTGGGTAAAATTATAGAATCAGACTTACAAAGACTACTGATATATTTTGGCCATTTCATTACCATCAACTTTTAATCTTCTCAAAACAATTTCATATTTTTTACCAATAATTGAAAAAAAAAAATTGAGTTTAAAATGGTTTTCAAATCGTCAGGCCTCTGGCCATTGCCGTATAAACGATTACCTGTTGATCTAGAATCAGTGAATTTAAAAAAGAAAAGAAAGAAAATCTCTCAAAATTATTTATCAATCTTCGCATATTTTGTATTATCATTTCGAAATATTGTGCCCTTACATACTTACCTCGGAATAGTAGAATTTTAAAAAATTTCCAAGAGCTATTCGGGCTCAATTCGGACATGAGAAATTGTTGCATATATGTTATTTGATCTAAAATTTTATATGTAATTGGTTTTAAATATAAAAACCCAATATCAAAACAGAACTTGATGCTGATAATTTTGAGTCGAACATTGAAAACATTGCAGATATTTCTTAATTTTCATTGCCTTAAATATTTTTTTTTTAATTTAAGGCGCGTCAACATCTATGTGCATTGGCGCCCGGAGCCATCTCAGCGCACTGCCGACCTTCAGACAGTGTTCTCTCGTTACAGACAACACTGTCCATCACCGGACAGTGAACTGTAAAGTTTCCTAGGAAGAAAAAATCTAAGGGCAGCACAGCTCCGCGTGGGAGTCCAGTACGCTAACCACTTGGCTATTCCCTTCCTTGTTGCCGTAACTATGAAGAAAACTCGTTTGAACGAGCATAATTTTTAAACATATTTTTATTTTACATTTTTACTTTTACACTTTTGTACAATTGTGTGAGAATTTTTGAAATAGTATCTTTCTGGAACATGTTTCTGAGATCAATATACTACAAAATTGTTGAATTTCTTTAAAACATTATCTTTATGTATTTCACTTGCATACATATGTCGCAGCAAAATCTTTGCAAGAATTTCATCATTTATCTTCTTTTTACGCGGTACAAAGAGCAAGGAAATCGAAGATTCCGCTTCGATCGCGATCCACCGATAGATTGCCAAGACTTTTTGGAATGTGCATGGCTCCTGTTAAGATAAATTAAGTAAACATAAAATAAATATTTTTTTAGCACACATACGTATTGCACGCAGGTATGTATTGACTCCCACGTCACTGCTAGGCAAGCAAACTTTTTTAAAAATCTGAACAGTTTATTGAAAGGATTTTACAGTTTTTTTTGCGATTCTCAGAAAGTCCACTCTAATGATATTCTTTATACTTTTGTTTATATCTATAATAGGTTTGAGAAGGAGAGATTTTGGGTGAGATAGATAAATAAACTAGAAGTAAAGCTGAACACTGTATAATAGAAAAGTTGCACAGACTCCCTGGACTATATACTAAAATATATAAAATGGTAGCGAGAGGTAAAGATAAAGGTTGATGACGCGTTGTGACTGCTGTATGAACTCGGCTGTAAGACTGTCGGTAGACTCCCTCCTATGGCTGACTCAGCTGTATTTAAACAATTTCTCCCACTCTAGTCTGGCCTAAACTAGAGATTAATCCTGCCTCTGTCGCTGCTTTAGATCCCTCTCTTCGGATCCTATTACATATCTTACAAATTTATAGGTCTATCACTATTAAATGTATCATTTTTCCGAAAAAAATGTGAGTGTTTTGAGAGGGGAGTGAAGCTAGGTTTCTTTTATAGGTATATTATACGACTCTTACACCTATGTAATATTAAGAACAAATGTATTGCCAAAATTCTGATTTTTGAAAACGCATTTTTTTCAAATTTTTAAAAATCGCTTTTTAAATTGGAAGTTTAAAATCGGAAAATCATTTGGCGGAAGCAATTTTTCTGAACGATTTTTATAATTTGTTTCTAGCTAAAGACACCAATGGGATTGATTCTTTAATCTATTTTACTAATTACAAGTATATTTGAGCTGTAACTTTATTAGAAATTTTTTTCTCGAAAAAAATTATCTCAGGGGAGTTCTGGAGCGCCTACAGCGACTTACAGTCACCTTCCTTCGAAACCAAAATTTTGTTGAAATTTTAGTTCTCCCAACTTTATACTTGTTTTAACAAAAAATCATTTAGTATAAATTCCAAGTTTGAAGAAAATCAGTCAATTATAACTATGTAAACTTTTTTAAGAAAAAGTTGGTGTCTTTTTTACAGGAGAATTTTTTCTCTTTTTTTTTTTATAAATTTCATACATCTGATTTTTTCTTTCCTTGGGAAAAAAATCAGGTGTATGAAACTTTTCTATATTTTTACTAGATTATTTTAAAAGTAACATATAGTAATGTAATGTAATGCCCATATTTCTACACAGGCTTTATATCCAGCTCCCGTTCAAAATAATTTATATGTCACATTTGACTTCTTGTTGTACATACAAAGTAGGAATTTGTGTACTTTTTTTTATATTGTATTTTTATTAATTAAAAAAAAAAAATGTGTAATGTTGGTTATGAGTAATTATTATCATCCAGTAATATAAGATGGTGGACCGCGATATTCCAATAATCTGTAACTTTGACGTACAACGGTCTGGCCAAAACTGAAAGAGATCATACATAAATAGGTAGTACTTGTAGTACTTTAGTATTTTGTTTTCCTGATTGGCTCAAATCATTTTTTGGGAAGTTCTAAAACATATTAATTTTTATTCTTTTTTACAAAAACTGAATTCCAGTGATTTCGCTTTTCTTTAGTAAGGTTTTCTTTGTATTGCATGCTTTGAATAAGTCCATGTATAAAAATGTAATCACGTGATTATTTGGCATTCATTTATTCATTTCTCAACTTTTTTTTTATATTAATCTTGGTCAGTATTTCAAATACATTTAATATCTTGCAGAAAAGTCACTGCGATAGTTTAACTTTAACCTCTCAAGAACCATCAGTGGATGGTGCTAGTAACGGTTGATGCAACAAAAATAAATAAATTTCTAGTAATAAATATTATAATAAATCATTTTTTCTTTATTATTTCGCATAGATAGTTAACTTGTGAATAAGACATTGTCCAATTTAATTTTGAAAAGATGGAAACACCAAAAATTAGGACTGTGACGTCTAAATGTACAAATTATGGTGTTCAATATATCGATGTAACCAATAGCCCAGTGTTTATGGGACTACGAACTGGATTTGTAAATCCACAAACAGTAAAATTAAGAAGAAGTATTGATCTTTCGAATGTATGCGAAGAAAATAGTGAGGTATAAAACTATATCTTAAATCAAATTTTCTCTATAAATCTTCAAAAGATAAATATAGTTTTATTTTTGTATTGTAATTTGTGATTCAATCATCTTATTTTTTTCTTATGTTTTCTAAGAATGATTAACAATATTTAATTTACAATTCTTGTTGAAAGAAAAAGAAAGATGCAACTTATTTGATAACTCGCTTATCATCACTAAATAACTAAATAACTTCAGTCCACTGTTCATTTGGGTGATTAAGGTCACTGGGTGCAAAAATCTGTTTTAATGGAATAATAATTTCTTTGGATTCAGTAAATTAAAAAAAAAAGGAAGGAAAGTTGAATATCCTACCATACAGTAAATTCATTATTTCCATGTTTTGTTCCTTTTCATTTCGAAATAATGGAATTTATTAATGTTATGTTATACAATGTTATATGTTTATTAAATCAAACATGCAGGGCGTCTTGCCAGGAACTGAATTCACGGTGGCAGAACTTGAAGCAATCCTCTCTGATAATAATGCAAATAACAATAACAAAGGCAATAATCAATCTTTGGAGGTCTCACCAATCAATTCTAGTAATGAAAATGGAGTATCATCGTGTAGTATTCAGGTACATAATGTATATATTATTATGTTTTTAATAAATAGATAAGTCAGAAGAAAAACGAATAAAAATTATGATCGGATCCGTGGGACTGGACAGCATCTGTCTTAAGAACCTTAGCTTGCATCTTGTCGTCTTGCCTTCTGATCAATAAAGGGCATTCGCCAGTCCTCAAAGATAATGTAATTATTTCCACACTGTTTTCTCAAAATCTCAGAAGATGAATTTTCGGAAAGTTGGCTAAGTTGAACAAAGTCTAAGTTGTAATTTGAGAAGATATAATTAGCCTTAAATTATAAAAAGAAGAGAAATTAGCCTTAAACTATAATGCTATTAGTTTCATTTGATTTGCGCCCGTCTTTTTAAAACTTTAAAGTTGCATGAGGCAATAGATCTTTTCTGTTCTTAGCGAAAGTAGTCCTTTTCTACAATATAGATTAGCCGGACAGGATAAAGTCGCAAGAATTGAGTGTACAATGCAATATTATCCTGTATTATCATCACCAGAAATAATTTGATTAAAAACAAAATATTGATTCTTTTATTTATCCTTTATTTCTTGATTTATTATTATCCTTTGCATTCTAGTTCATACTGGAAGATGGTGATCTTTCCCATGATAAACGCCTAATCGATTTAAATACACCAGTATATTTGGATGTCACTGATCAAAATGAAGAAGGTATTGTAATTGAAACTGATATAGCTAGTAGTATTGAAGTTGGTACAGAAGATTTAGTTGAAACTAATTCATTAGTGCATAACATTGGCGATGGAGAAACAAGTAATTTTGTTACTGAACTTGTAAGTGCCATTTAATGAATGTTTGTAAGAAAATGTGTTTTAGTTAGAAAAGTAGCTTCAAAAAAAAAAGCTTATACTTTTTTTTTTATTTTGTATTGTAGAATTTAAAAAATACTGAACCACAACAGAACATGGTTTTAAATGAAGAACAACCATTAACACAAAATGAAAATAGTAATGAACTTATTTCTGAAGAAGAAATTAGACTTATTGAAGGTTTAACAAATAAACAGGAAAAACAACAGGACTATGTTTCTACCATGGTGAGAAATCTTTTGATTCTCATATTTTTTACATATTTGTAACTTAAACAAACAAAAAATTCTGAAATGAAAAATAAACGTCACTTTTCAAATTCTAACATTTACATATCTTGAAGACAGCATACAATCAATCAAAGAACTACGAAATTTTGAAAGCTGCCAAATCATTATATTCAAAGAGGACAAGAACATTATGGCATTGGATAGATCCAAAAATACCAAAATCAAAATTAAAGAATACCGTGCTGTTGGCATGGGACAATCTACCTGCCTGGCAGAAACAAATCTATATTTCACAGGTAATGAAAATATCAATGTATCTTTTGGAAATTATATAAATGTTTGGAATTCTTTTCAATATTCATACATATGATTTTGGAATTCCTGATTATTTCTCATAGAGCAGACAATGAAAAAAGTATTCATAAGAATTGTGGTGTGCAAGATTTTATTATATATTATAGAACGTTCCAATCTGATTATAAAATTATCAAACTCATTATGAATCTTTCTGTCTATCAGGAGATATATGCAAAAGTGTTAGTCCAAAGCATGATTCTCAACATTTTCGAGATTGCTGACCTTGAATTAGGAAGAGGAAGTATTACGGTCTTGTCAAATTTTCTTTACCGAAAAGACATGTTTTGAGGCCCTATGGGTACGAAAAAATGATTTTAGCGAAAGGTTTGTGTGCGATGTGTATGTTCGAAAAATCAGTTTGAGGAAACTCAAACTTGGTATTCTGGTTTGGCGCATTTGAATCTATCCCGGAAGTGCGACTGTTTTTCCAATTTTCTCGATAACGGCTTTAACGATCTTCTTTAAACTTCATGTACTACAAAACATACAAAGCCTGCAATTTTTAATTGAAACATTTTCCTGGAACATTGATTTTTTTGTGAGGGATTATGGGGGAACAGTAGCGTTGCTTTCTTCAAAATACCACTTCAGTAAAATGTATAGTTGTACCACGTATATAATGTTAATATGCATTAGAAGCATTGCAAAAAATTTCTTAAAAAAAAAAAAAAAATGATTTGAGGTAGTCCCGCGGAATTTGTGGCGTTCAATTTCAAAATTATGTGCAGTTTAGTTCACTGTTTTTGCTCCCTGCCCAGGCTACAATGTAATCACTTTTACTATCTACCGGGATAGGTACTAGTCCTAATATTATATTTTTATTTGTAATATATGTTTTCAGCCCTCCAGCGAGATTATTCGGTTCTCGAGTGGTGGAGCGCATTTTCTGGAAATAAACTCTAATTATTCCAGGGCTAATGCGTAGATTTTGACGTGAAAAAAAAAATAAATAAATAAATGCTTTATGTATAATTATATTAAGCAGTACGAAAGTTTAGTGTGAGTGTTTTGTGAAAGTTTTAGACGTAAGGGCCCACTACAACAGATTAGGCTTCCATTGTTTAACATTTTTATTAATAATTATTTAAATGCAAACGTAAAACATAAAGATAATTAGTACATTTAAACAGACGTTATTGCATTTTGATAATAGTTGTTTTTTAGATTTAAACTGGATACTGTCTGGACCAATGAAATCTTGCAGCATATGTATGCCAACATCATTAGATTAGCTTGGGCTAATTTTTAATTTTGGTCGCTTAAGTTATTGCCACATTTGAATAAGGAATTCTTTCGATTGTTAATCGCTAAGATTTGCAATACACATTAATTCCATTCAATTTTGAAAATAAGGATACATCACCCAAAGTTGTAATCCGGCAATTATTATGCCAAAAATAATCGTATTTTCTCTCATGAATGTTGATATTTCTCATTGAAAATTCCCAACAAATGCTATAATACTATTTTCATAAATACTATTTTCTTCTCGTATGATATTTTGGGTTTTGGGTCTAAGCTCTTCAATGGGATTGCGAATAGATTTCTCGTTAGAAGATATCCACTGAGATAACAAGTTTCTGAAGTACCTCTCAAGGACCTCTAAGAAACCTTCTGGTCCATGATAGTAATAATTAGTATTTTGAAGCCAAGCAGTTACCATTGAATATTTAAAAGATTAATTTTAAGAAATTATGACTTTTCAAACAAAATATTTTTACAATAGGTACTTGGTAAATTCAGTATGGATGTGGTAACTCCAATGGTGAATCCACAACTTGCTGGAATTGCAGCAAATCCACCACAAAATCGTGACACTTCCGCTGTACAAAGGAATGTTGCAAGAAAGAGAATGTACGTCCATAAATCATTACCAAAATGGAATTGCTGTTTTAAGTCAAAAAAGAAAGGATATAATGGGATTCCTTCCCAAGATTCACTCACTTAGATTATAAATAGACGCATTGCTTTAAATAGTTTGTTAAATATATAGATATTTTTTGTACATTTATATTAAAAAGATTATTGTGAAAAAAAAAAATTATATTTCTTATTGTGTAATGTATGTTTTTTGCCCACCAGCGAGATTATTCGATTGTCGAGTTGTGAAGCGCATTTTCTGGAAATAAACTCTTAATTATTCCAGACTTGTGGGTGCCGTAAAGAACCTATTGTAGTACAAGCAGGGTCGCTTTTATCATTAGGTTCAGATGGGACTCACATGAAGATATCGAATAATTATTCAAGAAGCTCAAATTTGATATTTTATTAGATATAAAAACACACACAAACACAAAACTCGAGTTTGATCGAAAACTATTCAAATGAGTTCTTAATGTAACGTTCTAGTTTCTTAATATTCTACTTTCAAGAACTACAAAAGAAATTTTTGTAAGAAATTTTGCCCTTATGAAATCTTTGAAGAAGCTTTGCTGATAGGCTTCACTGTTATGCCAGTTCACTGTTCACTGTTATACAGAATTTTCCATTATAAAATATTGAATATATTGTTAATATATCAAATTTGGAGAAAACTTGTCAGTTTAAAGTTAAAAGATAACCGTAGGGATTTTCATACTAGTTTTTTCATCATGTCATATTTTAGTAAAGATCTGAGAACAAAAAATACAGAGTTTTCCGAATAAAAAGTCAAGAGTTGGGAATGCCTCCCTTACCAACGAATTTAAAAAGATTTAACAATTGTGACATAAGCAAAGAAAACTTGTGGAAATCCACAGAATTATGGTATTAAATATAAGTCTTAGCTAAAATAGAATTAATATGAAATAACATTTATTAAAAAAAATTCAATTTTGTCATCTGTACTTTATTCAGAAGCAATTGCATTCCTGAATTCTGATAGTGGGAGGAATAGGTAGCTAATGTTAACAGCTTGGAGGTTACATTTTATCATCCCTTGTGTCATGTTAACTTTTGCTAGTATTTTGCATATAATTTCGTGATTAATTGTGTTTTTAATATGTTATCCAATATAGTCAGAAATATATCAGCAGCTGCTTTACGTAAAGGTAATGTTTTAAATTATTTTATAGATCAGGAATATAATTCAATTGCCCCTAGTAACTTGAGTTTCTTGAATTGTAGGAAGTTCCATAAATAAACTTCAAGGGTTAACATCTTCATTTTGCGTTATTAGAAGTTGTTCCACTAGAGCTGTTTTGGTAAATAGTTCTACCTCATTGAAATATAATCCAGTTTTAGGATTCACAAATGTTACAACGAAATCGTTAATCTTAGACAATCCGTCACCTGTTAATAAATCTATAAATGAAATTCCTTTGATAACAGATCTAATTTATAAAGACCATGTTAATTGGAACAAAACTGTAGAAGAGCCTGGCAATATAGTGGAAAAACAGGCAGCCCGCCTTATAGTTATCAGGCGAAGAAAAATGAAAAGACATAAACTAAAAAAACTAAGGAAGAAAATGAAATTTACATGGGCAAAAGTGCGTCAGAGAAGAGAACTGCGGAAAGAAAAAGCATTTCAGGCTGAATTGATGGCTAAAATTCGGGACACGGAGAAATTTGATCCCGAAGTTTATGCTAAAACCAAACTAAGCAAAGCCAATGAAGTGTTGATACCGAAATTATGGAGGGGTAAACGTCTTCCAGAATTTGTAATTAAAGATTTAATTGTGGAGAGAGAGAAAAAAATAACTAAAAAATTAGCAAGAATTGAACGAAGGAAGAAAATTAGTTTAAATGTTTCAGACTATAAAGTATAAGTTGTCATTTTGTAGTGTTTTAAGTTTTATTTTGTTAATACATTTTTGAATATTTAATTCTATTGTCAATTAAGCGTAAATCAATTTCCAGAAGTACTATAAATCCAAAATGTTAGCTTTACAATTAATTATAAATTGATAGCTACTTAATAGTTGTTGAATTGGTGATTTATTCAGCATTGTTGAACATAGCTGAGATTGAGTCCACCACAGCTGCTTTTTAATCTTGATTCGACCGCTTTCGGATTTTCATTTATTATTAGTTCCTGGTTCATCAAGTTTAATAAGTTAAGAAAAAATTAAAAGTTTCAAGTCTAAAGGTCTACAAAAAATTCAACTGATGTTGAATGAAAACTACCATGAATCAAAAAAATGGCATGTTATTATGGACACAATGTTTAAATATTTTTTCATTATTATTTTATTTCTCAGACAATTTGTTTCATCACTAAATGTTATTTCGTGCTGTTGTATTCTTGCCTGAATTTCAAAAATAATTATCGAAAATACAAATTTGTGGGTCTATTGCAGAGCCGTGCCTATGAGCTTATATCTGTGACGAAATCTGAATACTTACAAAACAAAAACAAAATTGCAAGAACTTCAAAGCTAGGTAATAGCCTATTGTTTTGGGATAAGTTTTCTCAAAACGGTTAACTGGAATATGTACTAATTTTTTTCCACGATGTGGTTTTTTGTTGTAAAAATTCGTAGTTTTTCTTTAAACTATACACCATTGATGAAACTGTTAGACCATTGTTATATTTTCCAAGGAAATTGATACAAGGCAGTAGGTACATGATATTAGGAGATTTTTCTTTAAAATATTAATTTCAACTTAACGAGTTTGAAGAAAATCCAAGAAGAAAAATCGCAGTAATCTTAAACTTGATAATTCGTTTAGGCACCATCACCACATCTGACAGGAAGTATTTGTTCAAAATCCATCAACCGGAATTGCGACTTCACTGATTGGTTTTACGTTTGTTTTTAAATGATTTTCTCGAAAGTAATTCAAACCTTAGCTTCATTTGAAACATTTTTCCAGGATAAATTGATTATTGGAGGGAACTGCAATACTAACATTTCGTCTAGTCACTTCATTATTCTCCCCACTTAATATTATTAAGGGTTTATTAAAATCACTCAATTAGAAATTTAGAATTCCAATCTTTAAAAACATTGTTTACTGGAAGTGTGATCTTATTGAATGGGTTTTTGAGTTTTTTGGAATTACTTATACATGGCTTTATTTAAACTTGGAATGGTAACATTACACACCTTTTCATTTACAACATTTTTCTTTAGGAAAAATTACTTGTAAATAGTATCGAGGGGAGTTGATGGAGTTTATCTCTAAATTCCACAACCACTAATTCAGGGCGTAATGTTAGAGCTGTCTTCCAGTCTGCTATATAGTCATATTCTAACCCAATTACCAATTTTTGTATTATGGGGATCTGCTCTTCACTACCCATTAAGTCATCGTTCCTATAGATTGTTTAAAGTATTATGAATACAGAGATCATTGCAATGAGAGGAAGTCGTGGTGTAGCCCATGGAATCACTTGAACTTACCACAACCGGACAAGGACAAAACTTTAAAAAAATCACAATGTTAAATATATGATTGCATCCACAATGTTGGATAATCGATAGGAACTTTGTAAGTGGACTCTCTATAAGAACTTGGTGAATCAGCTCTTAACTGTAGAGAAGAATCAGAAATCGGTAAGAATTAATGAAAATAAGCATGATTGGTGGATCAAATGCTGGAATAACTTATTAAAAAAAAAAAGATCTTGAGTTTTGCGATATATAGTCTAAAAAAAGTCAAAGTCATATGTTTGAATTTTGAACTTAAGGCCCTGAAAAAAGGTTTAGCAGCTACTGGTAATTTTCTGTCTAGCCAGTAGCAGTGGTCTGTGTATATAGTTCTCAGAATACTTTGCAATTGTTCACAAATTGAATTCCAATCAAATTCAAGTGTATAATTATTCAATTTTATTTTTGCTAACATTGTAACTGAGTATAAAACTTTTTATATAAATAAACCAATTCTTGTAAAATAGATGTTGAGGTTCAGTCATAAATATCCTCAACCTATATGTTACAACATCGAATACAGCGGTCGTAATGAACACCAAAACAAAAAATTAATTAATTAATTAAAAAAGACAGCATCCTCTTGAGGTTTCAATTATTTGGTTAATAATCGATTGAAGAAGGAACACTAAACACCTGTAGCATAGGTTATGTTTTTGGAGAGGTTGCACGTAGGCTAACAGCGGTTTTTAGTTACATTCTAATCACGTTACAGTTCAGTAGTAGACAGTGTGAGCTAGCAGGCGGAAGATATGTTGTCGTGAATAAAAAGCTTCAACATTATTTGATCAAACCCGATTCCAATTTTTTTCATTTTTTTTTAGCCTTGTCTTGTTTCATGTTTTCTTTAATTTTGCGTGGTTTTTACATGTATATCTTTTGCTTGTTAAATCATGTCACACCATGGAGTGTACAGTAGAAAATTTTTACATAAATTGCTCGTACTTTGTAGTTGTATTTTTTTCGTGTGGTTTTTATTTGTTTGGGGTTACGCAGATACACCATTAATTAATAATTCATTAGGCAAACAACCAGGTATGTTAATGTTACTTTATATTTGTAGTAGATATTCATCCATTCTTCACTTGAACATCGTTTTTTTTTTTAATTTTTTCAGTTGGCCGTAGTACTCATAAGCAAGACATACACCACAAACGGCCATTTAATTTTGTTTTGGAGCAGGAAATCCATGAAGATGAAGCGATCATTGTTCCAGGACTTGGTGATTTTGGGCGAGCTGTTTTATTGAAGGACTTGGAACTAGCGCACGCAAAAGACCTTATGAAACAAGAGGCCTTTAATATAATTTTAAGCAATAGAATTGCCTATAACAGATCAATACTTGATGCCAGACATCCTAAGTATAAAAAATTAATTATAAATAATTCCAATAGTTTTGCTAGTTCATATTTATTTTTTATTTTTTTTAATCTTTATTTGTAGTTGTTTACACAAAAATTATGGTACAAACTTACCAACAGCTAGCGTTGTTATAATTTTTACAAATGAAAGATGGAGTACATTAATGAGAACCATATACAGTGTATTGAATCGTACCCCAGACAGTATTTTGCATGAAGTCATTTTAGTCGATGATGCAAGTGATCATGGTTTGTATAAATTAGTGCTGAAATAATTAGTCCATTTACAAACAAAAAAGAAGGTCCTAAAGAATTTTTGTTTTAAATGGCGTTCAGTTTTTGAAAGAGATTAAAAGTGGTTCACCTTCACTTTTCTGGTTTATTTTGAAAGTCGATCTTGTCTTCCATTTAAAAAAATATACACTTATTTTTATATTTGTATTTCGATAATTCGATTATAATTAATCATTTCATAAAACGATAATTACTATAATTCATATTTGAACTTTCTCTAGAGGAAGTATTGCTCAAAATTTCGAAACTTGAATTTTCGCGGTGACACAATATCATGAGAGAATTCAGAAACCAAAGTTTCGATCAAACGAATCGGCAGTACCATTTAATTTATTTTTTTGTATTTCACAGTTAGTTTTGAACGACTCTTTAGAAGTTTCTTTAACCCAAAAACATTTTTTTTAAGAGGAAAATTATTTATTTTTTACTGAAGTTCTAGGATAGCCATGGGACTAGAGGTCCCTGTAATTTAAGTATGTTGCAAAAATTCCGAATTCGAATAACATTGGCTGGCCGAAAATACCACTTTAATGAATATGAAATTTTCTCTATCTTTGATCACAATGTTTTCAACAATTTTCTTTAAATTTGGTATGCTTAATAGACGTATGAAGGTGTAATCACTTTCATTTGAAATATTTTGTCTCGAAAAATTGAGAGAGCTCCCGGGGAGCTATGACCCTTAACTTCCCTAAAAAATATATCATTTTAATATATTCAACACTTATACTAGCCATTCATATTATAAGAGCAAGTAATTAATTATGCGATAAAAATTCGGAGTTTGAAGAAGGTTTGTCCGTTGGAAGTTGAGAAATGTGATTACTATGAAAATGCCCCAGGGTTTCAAACCAGATTCTTTTTAAAATTTTATTTTTTTTCATTTTTATATAGATGAACTGCAGGATAAATTAGATTATTATTTAAAAACACGCTTCCCAAAATCTGTCAAACTGTATAGACTTCAAAAAAGATCCGGATTGATTAGAGCAAAATTGTTTGGAGCCAAACAAGCTACAGGAGATGTCATTATATTTCTGGACGCTCATTGTGAAGTAGGTGTGAAATGGTATGTAATTGTATATTAATTGAAGTGATAAAAATAACCCGATTGGAACTAAAACTGATATATGTATTTTTTTTTTTTTTATTTTTTTTTTAATAATTCAGGGCAGAACCTTTGGTAGCTAGAATCAAAGAGGATAGAAAAGTTGTTGTAGTTCCTATTATAGATGTTATTGATGATTTTACTTTTGAATATCAAAATAATGGAGGCTCATATGATTTTGAAGTGGGCGGATTCACTTGGAGCGGCCATTTTACATGGATACCAGTTACTGAAGAAGAAAAAATTAGAAGGAAAACCCCTGAAGCACCGACCAGGTAATCGAATTTAATCAATTTATCTCCATCATTTATTACAATACACTTTCTTTTTTTTTGCTGACTGCATTTTTCCATGTTTAAAATAGATAAAATATTTGTTGTGCATCGGAATGTGGGGATGGATTCATTATTGGGTATCACATCAACAGTTTTCTTCACTGCAACTTTTCCGTTCATTTTAAACACAACAAAATTTATACATTGAAAGGCTTAAGAATTATTTTCTTTAAAATTGTTCAAGTAAGATAAAAATATATAAGCAGTGGAAGATTTTACTCAAGTACTCTTATTTATTAAAAAAAACCTTCGACTAACAAAAAAAAAAAAATAATTTGGAGGTGTTACACTTAAAAGACTTAACTTTGTTCTATTGCATTTTTCGAACTATAATTGCTAATATTTATTCAAAAATTGATATAGTTAAATCCTGTTTATGATATTAAACATTAATATTTCAAAATTGATACCACTCAGCACTTTGCTATGTAAGTTTAATAAAAAGTCTTTGAAAGGGAACATTCTCATATACCTCTAAAAACGGTTATCCTCGGTAAAATATTTCAAGTAAATATGGCAGGTCTAACTATGAATACCAGCTTTAATATAGAAAATCGTAAAAAAATATGTATACAACACTCTTATTTTTTCTCTTATTCCACTTCTCAAAATTCTAATTGACAAATATTCTTCCAATTTGGAAAATTGATCAAAGTTTAGTTTCTTCTAGTTTCTCCTAGGATTGTGTAAATGTTGGTACATTATGATAAAGTGGTCTCTTACAGGATATTAGTAATACTCTTATGTATACCAGAATTGAAATAAATGATTGGAACTGTTTTTTTTCCGAAAAACAGAAAAAAAAATACCTTTTAGCATTTTTGAATGATGGATTTTTACCGAACCTTTCATATAGGATCATTTTTTTTTTTTCTCCATTGCATTTAATATTACACAATATTAAATGTGAGCGTCTGAAGACAACCCATAGCTCAAAAACGAAAAATCGTAGAAAGTTCAAACTTGATATTCCGTTTAGGTATCACCATGGGATCTGACAGTACGTTATCTGTCAAAATTCCACAACCGAAGACAACATAAGTTTTATTCGATTTCATGGAACCTTAAGACATATATTTCACGATGAAAAAAACAATTTCTGATGAAAATTTTATACGATCGCAATACAGCAATAAGAAAAAGGTTAATTATTTAAAGTGGTCCATTCACTGTCCACGGGCTCTGTAGGCCCCGCGAAAGATCAGTCTCCTTAACTAGATCTCCCAGGCATCACTTTGCCTTGCCTTATCTGCCACTTTCTAAATTCTGTTTCTGCAGATCTTCCTCCCCCCCCAACGTTTGAAGGCATTGCAAATGAGTTCTGTTTCCTGGTTCTACCATGAGGTTTTTGGCTTTTTTTCAATTCATTCTAGCCTCAGTCGGTTTCTATGCTATGAAGATGGCCCAGCCAACATAAACTACCAACATTTAAGATTCCATTAAACTGATACAGATAAATTAAACTGGGAATGTTTTTTTTTTTTCCAAAGGCCGTCTCAACATCTGTATTTCCACTGAAAACCGCACCGGAGTTTACAGCCGTAATAAAAAAATTTACAATTTATTGAGACCAGTTTATCATGAAATTTATTGTTCTCATACGCTCAAATCCTTGAACACCTCAACAAAATGTCAATCTAGAGGAATGTTATCCGGCCAGCTTATAGCTCTTTTCATTGTAATGTTCGGCCATTAGGAACAAGTAAAGATTCAAATATGCTTAACATTGCATTTTGAATAGATTTTATGCCTTAATTTTTTGGATGGATGTCCTAGAATAGATGAGTTAATTTTACTTCAGGAATGTTAGTGCAAATTTTCAGTCTTTTTTTTTTTAATGTTTCCCTAACTGAAACTCTCGGGAATAAAAAGGAATGAGGATTTTCACTAATATCCTAAAGTAAAATGTTATTCTTTTTATGTTCCCCGAGAGTCCAAAATAAAAGGAATAATTCCAATTTAATGGCCCATTAATATTTCCGGCCATTATTTCACACTTAGCTAATAAGCGAAAATCCTTCATAAAAACTAATAATTGAAAACCCATTTTCATGAAATACCGTAATATGCAATACAAACAAATTTATATAATACAGAATCCAAGCAGTTCGTTAATTTCTGATTTTTTAGTGTTCATTGTACCAAACAAAAACCTCGTAAACTTTATTGTTATTAATTGATTTCTTTATGATGATTTTATGATTTACAGGGTAATAATTATTTTTTTATTTATTGAAGCTGTTAATGTACAAAATCATATTTAATAGTATAATGTGGAATTTTAGGAAATTTCTAAAAAAATAAAACAAAATAATAATATGAAATTTCTTTTTCCAGAACTTATAGAATAGAATAGAAATTAGTCATCGTACATCTGATTCACATAAAAATAATATTTGTTTTGTGTTATTATTAGATTACGTAGTTGAACGTACTATTAATTAGTTATTTTGAAAGCATCAGATGGTATCTTTAAAAAAAAAAGTAGTTAAAAACCTTTACTGAAATATACACGAGAATTTCACAAATTTTCTTCCAATTGGTATTTTTACATTTTCTTACTGTTGTATTAGTTACTTCACAATGACTGTGATGAGAAACGTTTTTAAAGAACGCTCTTTGTCTAAGTGTTTGAAAAAATATATATACAAACAAAATCACAGGAAACTGAAATTTGATATTCCATCTACGTCAATATGGTATCATTAAAGTTTCAGTCAAGTCTATCAAATGACTATACAACCCTTTACTGTTATTTTTTTTTTTTTTAACTTATTCTCGATATGGCTGCAACTTAGTTTGCTTTAAATTTTACACATTAACTACACACAAAGAGACATTCACTTTTGTTTGATATATATTCGCTGGAAAATTGCTTTTTGGAAGGATTGATTTTTGTTTACGTTCCCTCGAAGTATTGAAATCGTGTGAAATTTTCGATATTGAGTTTTTATTGGAAATTCACGGTCTGAGGTCTGCTGAGTCCAAAAAAATGTTGTTTTTTTTTGAAAATGCTCTCTTTTTCTGTCTCTCTCTGGTATGTTTGTGATACTCGTTGTGGAAACTGACACAAATAATTTTTATTACTTTTTTTATATAACCTTCACAAAAAAAGTATTTATGTGGACGGTGGAGGTTGGTGGTGTATGTGTATGAATATATGTATGCACGTGCGTAAGTGTATGATCGTGTGTGTGTGTGTGTGTGTGTGTGTGTGTGTGTGTGTGTGTGTAGTCAGCATAGCTAAATAACGAATAGTCTGAGAAAGTTCATACTTGGTATTTCGTTTAAATTCTCCCAGGGAACGTGATAATAAGCGTTTCATAAAAAACAAACGGTCAACCGGAAGTGCCACTTTTACTGAATGGATTTTTTTAATTTTTTTTTTTTGTGTTTTCCTTGAACATTGCTCTAACATTTTTCTTTAAACTTCTCTTAGTGTGTATGTATGTATGTATGTATGTGATACCCATTGTGATATCCGACAGGAAGTTATATCTCAAAATTCCTTCACCGCACGTGTCACGTTATTGAACGAATTTTTCAGCTTTTTTTTTGCGATTTTTTCGAAAATGGCTCCAACGATTTCTTTTTTAAAGCTTAGCGAATCAAATACACTTATAAAGAGCTATAACTTTAATTTGAAACATTTCTCCGGGAAAATTCATTTAAGGGGCTTTCTGAGGTTTGGTTGGGTTGGTGGTTTCCTCTAAAGTGCTATTTTAGTTTATTAAAAATTCTATCATCGAAACAGTATGAATTATTAATTATCTGAATTATTGCCAAAATTCAAATTCTGATGAAAGTCGGTTGCTCCGAAGTGTTTTTTTCTTCAGTTTTCTGCGATTATTCTTGTAAACGGCTCCAACGTTTTCCTTTAAACTTACTGTAGCAACACACACATGAAGGAGAAAGATGTAATTAAAATGATTTCTGTGTAATTGCCATTATTAATACTTTTCCCCTATAGTTCCTAATAGTTTCATGTAATAGTTACATGGATTACCTTTCATTCTTTTGAGTATTAAATGGCTTTTTGCGGAAACTGACACAAATAATTTTTATTACGTTTTTTATATAACCTTCAAAAAAAAAAAACCAACCGGTAGAATGGTGCATGTTACCGCACGCACACCTACGTTGCAGTCATATGGCAGTTTAGTTGATGACCTTGAACGTAGATGTAGAGCAGTGAGTGTTACACCTTACCATTCATTTAAAAATTATAGTTTAAATAAGCAACCAGAAATGCACTTATGTCCAAACCAAACTTAGCAAATTTATTTTATGTAGAATCAAATTATCTGAAACTAAATATTATAACGGTTATTTATTTATTTATTTTTTAACAATTTTCGGGGGTGATTATCTGCTGTTTATCGCTTAATATTTTGACTACCATAACTGTGTTCTCATCTTTTTTAACTGTTTTTTTTTTTTGGTTAACTGATATTTTTCTAAATTTGGTACTCTAACAATGCTAGTAATGTACGTTATTGGTATTTATGTGATAAAACTACACTTTTTACTGAAGTGGTACTTTAGAGGGCAGTTTTAACGTTGCTGCTCCCACAAAATCCTCTCAAAAATGAATTTATCTGGGAAAATGTTTCAAATAAAAGTTAATATTCGCTAGAAACATTTTGTTTCGTCTTCAGAGGATCCCAGAATTGTGTATTTTTGACGAAAACTCAATTTTGAAAATTTCACATGGCCGCAATATTTCCTTTTTACAAACAGATAAAAGAAAATAAAAAAACAGCATTTATGTAAAATGAAATTATCTAATTAACAATCATTATTACTAAGGTTATTATCTTGTTTTAATGCATCTACGGACAAATGCTGGATAGATAGATTATCTTCTAGACGTGTAATGGTGGAATCCGTGAAATTTAGATTTCACAGGAGATGATATTATTCATCTCATAGATTAGTTATGGAGTGTCCAGTTTGTTGATCATCTCTTTCTATCAGTCTTTTTATTGCATTCTCCATTTCTCTAACTTTCATACATTGTTTGTTGCACACTGCTACTTGTTACTATATAACTGTGTTATTGTGAGTTTTTTTTTATATTCTATTAAAAGTGAATCTAGTTCATGGGTAATTTTTGTATACAGCTTGCTGGTCATTATAACGGCAGTTTTTGCTTTCCTTTTATCTCGTTTTTAATTGATTTAAATCTAATAAATACTCCTTTGAATTACGTATGTTTCCTTTATTTTTTGTGTGTTTAAATTCATGATTAACTGGACTATATGTAATTTTTAAGTGCACTGGTAATAATCGTGGAAATTAATTGAAAAAATATTAATAAATATTCTAAATTTAGATTTTATAGTTGTCTCACAATTACCGAGAATAACAATTTATATTTCATCATTTTTTATTATATGTTGTTCACTTTATTTTTAATAGACGACAATCAATAAAGTTTAATTTTTCTTACCGTTGTTTTTACTAAACAATAGTTTTCTTTGCATAAAAGTTATCTTGGCTTACAAAAAAAAAAAAAAAAAAAAAAAATGGAAAAATTCACGTTTTCCTCTTATTGCAATTAATACAATTAAATGAAAAAACAAATCTTTAAAATTAGGTTTCTATAATTATTAAAATTATAATGTTTCGTTTACTCAGCTTGCCAATAATTAAAAGGTGATAGGGGTAATCATGCTCCATGGTATTTAAATAGACCGATCTGTTCTAATTTAATCCCTGAGAGGATAACTATGAGGTCACTGACGCCCCTCTTCCTTCCAATTATCATTATTGGACTGCTATTTAAAGAAAATTAGGCAAAGTTTAAATGTCACGGCAGCAGAAGATATACTGGAGGAAAATGTATTGACGTGGTTTGGCTACCTCAACAAAGGAACGTGACAAAATTGCCAAGGCAGCTTAAAGTGCTAGAGTGGAGGCACACTAGCAAGGGATAGAGCTAAAAGAAGTGGATTGATAGTGTCAAAATAGATTTGCTAAGGAAGGATTAGATTGGCGGAAAAGAGAAGACTTGGTCCAGGACAGGGCAAAAGAGTCTAGCTTTATAAAATGGATCCTCACTCCGCCACCGGTGGTGGAAGAGGATTGTGATTAAGAAGAAGTTTTTTGTTGATATCATATAAATCCTACACTCATAAATGTCTATTACTTTTATTGGTAACATTTCTCCGGAAAAATTCTTTAAGGGCACTTTTGGGGGAGGGGTCTGGTTGTGGTTTCCTCTAAAGTGCTATTTAAGTTTATTACACAATTCTATCATCTAAATAATATTCATTAGAATTAAATATGTTGTCGAAATCACGGGTTTGAAGAAAATCGGATGACCGGAAGTGCCTTTTACTGCGATTTTCTCTAAACGGCTCCAACGATATTCTTTATACTTTAAACAACTACACACATATAAAGAGCTACATCTTTGATTTGCAACATTTCTCTGGGAAAGTTCATTATTGAAGGAGACTTCTAGCGGAGGGGGGTTATATTTTCCTCTAATGTGCTTTTTCCGTTTAACCATGTGCTATACAAGTTTGTCAACTAAATATTTTTAATTAGAATTATTTACGTTGCTAAAATATTCCAAGTTTGAAGAAAATCGGTTGACCGGAAGTCCGACTTTACTGAATAGGTTTCTCAGTTTTTTTGTGATTTCCAACAGTTTTAAACACTTTCACGGTTCTAAACGGTTTTAATTCGAATAAAAATTGCCAATTATTTAATTGAGACCTCTTTTGTAGCCCTTTTTTTATTTAAATAATTTTTTATATATTTTTATAAACTGGAAATATGAAATTTGCCGCTTCCATTTTAATGGAATTAAATTTAATTTACAAAATTTTAGTGTTTATTCAGTTTTACTGGCTCTTTTTTAAAATGATGATTATTAACATCTCCTTACGGCTGATTGTTATACACGTATTTCATTGTTCCTTTACACTTGACTTTCACTAAAAGGGAAAGCTTTTTTTGTTCCGTATTTTAATTACTAAATTATTGAAAGAATGCATTTGTAATAACAACTTCATGCATCCTTGAGTGGAGAAATAAAAAATATCACATTTTCATGTTTTCCTTCCTTCCCCCTTTCTAACTGTTTGAAAGATGAAAAAAATATTGTAATCGTATCAAATTTTGGTAAAAAAAAAAACAAGCTCAGAGGTCCCTTGAATCCGAAAATGGTTTGTTTAAAAAACAAAATTGCAGAAAGCTAAAACTTGATATTTGCATGGATTTTTTCAAGTATATATGGCACAAAATGTTCGAAATCGTTCATTCGGAATTATCACATTATATAATGGCCTTTTTTTTTCTAGGTTATTTTTAAACATTTGCCGAATTATTTTCTTCAAAGTTTGTATACCTACATACTTTATATAAACATGTTTATTACTTTTATTAATAATAATAATTTTCAATAAATATTATTTTTAGGTTGATTTTAAATAGGAATGAGTAGCTGGGCCTGTATTAATCAATTGTATAATTAAATGCAATAATACAATTAACACATTTTAATGAAATAAAACGACATTACTGTTCAAACAACGCAGAAGGAAGACATGTTCTTTCTTGGGGATCTTGGCGTCTCTACAGATAACTCAGCAAACCAACAGCATGAACGCTCTCTTATAAGTACAAAAAAGGGTTTTGAAAGGTAGTTGAATGTGCAGCTACTTGGATTATTGAGTCCATTGATTCTAGCTTACCATCACGCGTAGATATTCACAATTGTATCGGGTTCATATTAAGAAGACTTCTTCTAAGGTTCAGTAACACTGACTTCCTGGGGAGCCACACTAGATCTTTAAGTTGCAATGGATTTGGCTTTATAGCCACTCCGCTAAGCATCTAACATACATACCACTAATCCACCCATTATACTGATGAATCTAATACAAAGACGGAAATTGACTAGGTATTTCTTCTTCCTTAAGTATAGGCTTGCAGACTTAGCGAATGTGGGTCTTAGACTTCGCGGATGATGTGTATTAGACTGCCTGAATGTTAGTATTTAGATTGACTTCAAAATTTACATTTTTTAAAAATCTAAATAAATCAATTTTTCCGAAAAAAAAATTCAAATAAAAATGAATTATTATATATTATTATTAAAATGAATTATTATATAAAAATGAATTCAACTAAACACAAATATGTGTCATTTTGTCATGTCAAGTTTAAAGAAAATACTGGTTGCCGTTTACATGAAAATTTCCTGTGCTGAGCAATTTATTCTGTAAAGTCGCACTTCATTTTGAATAAATTTGAAATTCTAGCAATACAAATGTATGCTAGATATATTAATAAAAATGTAGCTTAATATATAATAGACGGTAGAACCTTACATTTTAATGAAAATGTACTTTCAGAATCCTCCAAAAACCAATTTCTCTAGAAAAATATTTGAAATAAAAGTGATAAGCATTTATGTATCTAATTATTATTTTTATTGTAATGGGTGGGTGCCCGAAGGCCCCGGATCTAAGCCAATATAGCTATTATTCCTCTACAAAAAAAAAAAATCCGGTCTGTCTGCAGTATCTTAAGATATCTTTAGTCCCCTAAGCATCCCTTTGAGAAACCCTCCTATGCCCTCCTAAATATGAGGAAACTAGCATTCGCGAAACGGGGACACTGATCTAGGTAATGATACACCGTTTCCCTGACTCCATCTTCATGATACTATCATAATACTGACATCTTGCCTATTTTGTGTAAATGACTGGCTCTCCAAATGTGTCCAATCGATATACCTACCAGGACCCTGATATGCATCCTTTACTCGGGAGTAAAGATACTTAAAATCCTCCCTGATTTATAACTTTTATAAATGTCGCACCCCCGGTTAATGAATGGTTAACGAAACCTGTATCAATCAAGTCAGATGCAGATTCTAGCGATTTTCGTTTTTGGTATTTTGGTGTTTGGATATACTTGTACGGTATCTCACGCACACATATTTCGCTTTGCTAAAACTTGTGTTCACTCACATATAGGCCTTTCGTTATTTTTTTTTTTTATCCTACTAAGTGAATTTCAAACTTCCATTTTTAAAATTTAACTCAGTCCCCTCTTATAGCAATAAGAAAAATCAATAAATTCACTTAACCTTTTTTTTTATAAAAATATTTTTGTGGTACTTACGGTGGCAAGATTATATCAGAAAAATGATTATAACGGAGTTGTTAGAAAACGGGAAACCTCCCCCTCCCCGCAATAAGATAAACTTAGCAATTCAATTGAAATATTTAAGCATAGTTATGAACACATAAAGTATTTATGGAGGTGAAAGTTAATGACTTGAACGAATTGAATTACATTCGTCTTCTAAAGCAGGAATATATTTTTTAAGAGAATGATTTCAAACAGATTGTAGAGAACTTGTTAGTAATTAGTTGAGTTAATAGTGTGAAAATGTATGAACTATTAACTTGATATCATTCATCTTGGTGAGAATATTGATATTATATAACGGGTTTATTATCATTACTAAATAAGGGCTTAATATTTTTCTCCATTATTATTGTGATTTAAAGATTTCCATTTGTTTTAATAAATCTTTAATTTTTTTTTTGTTTTTATAAAATATATAATATATGATTTAATGATTCTCTTATATATAGCATTTTTGCCCATGATCTAGTCTTTATAATCATTTTCATATTTTCAGGTGCCCAACAATGGCTGGCGGTTTATTTGCCATAGATAGAAAATATTTTTGGGAAATCGGTTCTTACGATGAAGGCATGGATCTATGGGGTGGGGAAAATTTAGAAATGTCCTTCAGGGTGAGTATTTTGTTAATAAAATCTTTTAGTTATAAATAGTTTTTCTTGAATTGGTTTTGGAACGCTACTGTTCATCACTGTTGATATTAATAGCAATATTAGCGGTTTTCAAAACTTTTCCAAAAGAAAAAAAGTATGCATGTTTCGTATTTCGAATGATAGACAGATAAAACACCCTATAAAATATTATAATTTTGCCGAAAAAAATGAATCGTCTATTGAGTTTAGACTATTGTGAAATAAAAAGTCCAAATGGTAATAATTTGTTGATAGCGCTCTACACTTCCACACCGGGTTCGAATCCAGCAGTGCTTTATTAGATTTTCTCTTCCTAGGAGCATCTACAGCTCACAGGAAAATATTGTCCGGATGCCGGCAGTGCACTGAGAAGGCTCCGGGAGACAATGATCATAGATTTGGCGTTTCTTAAAAAAAAAAAAAAAAAAGAAGAAAAAAAGTCTATTTGAATTTGTCTACTATAGTATAAATTTAAACGTAACTAAATATTATGCTTTTTAAATATGACTAATCAGATTTGTGTTTGAAGAGATCGCGGAAAATGGATTTGATAACACTTTTATAATAAATGATTATGATTAGACGGTGTAATTTTCTGTACTAGTAGGTTCTGGAAGAGCTTGCTTCTTCCAAGGGTGATCTTTTCGGCCTTATCGAAATCTCTCCGGGGGGAATGAGAAGATGGATAACTTGACCAAATTCTTAGACGTTTATATCTTTCTTTGCCCCTTCGGCCAAAAGAAAATAAAAAGTTTCTTTTTTGGCCCCAGCCAACTGATTTTTTTTTGCTTGTTTTATTCGCATTTAGCTTTACACTCTCTGTGTAGTTCTCTCGCCTTGCCTGCAAACACAGGAATATTCTATTTCTAAGAGGAATCCATCGATGATAACCCAGTAGAAGTGGAAGGCAAGTAAAAGTTGATAGTCACAATCAACTGTCATTCTGGTTGTTACTACCTTAAACCTTTAGATGCACGGTCGGTCTAAGACCTAACATTTTCTTTAAATTGTTTCATTCTTTGTAATAGAAATTTGATGGAAGTACAATGTTTTTAGGAAATACCTAACTATGACGATTTATAGAACTTGAAAAACAAATAATTATGACGGTTTCGAACATATTTGTTTATCAGAAAAAATGGAACAATTTGGCCAGTAAATGACGGCCAAAATGACGAATTTAGAATAGTTTAGAAAAGCCGACTAGAGTTTTATACAATCTATCAGCTCTGCCAATTTGGAAAGAGATATTTGGTTTATTTTATATCTTCTTCTTATTTTGGTTTTCTTCTAATTTAATTTGAAATGCTGGGTACATGCAAATAAAAACCAACGAATTGAATAGATATTCCCAACATTTCAAATGAATTAGAAGAAAACAAATAACTAAGGCCGATACCGTTCCCTAGAAACGTTATTTCGGCATTTCCTTACTGCAGACTTCCCACTCAAGTCAGAGCATTCATCCAGAAATCCTTGTTTCTCCAGTCCTTTGACAGTTAATCTTTCCTGTATTTCGTCTTCCTATCTCTGGGCCGGTCTTTCTCTGTTTCTTCTTCAGTCAGAGTGCCAACACCCTATTCTTTCAGGCCATCTTATAAAGGTATACTATTGGTCATGCTTCTGATGACAACCACCTTAATTTCTATAAATATATTTATAAAATGGGGCGGGTTTGCCTAGCGTGTAACTGCTAAATTTTATTTCTTAATAAAACGTTAATAGTAAAGTAGATGCTTCCGCCCCCGTCCAAGAGATAACTAATTTGATCATTGGTCGTTAAGAGCCCGCCTGAAAAGTTAGGCATTTCATTGCTTCACTTTATTAAATATAGATACATATTTTGTATGGTTTGTTTTACAGATATGGCAATGTGGCGGAATACTGGAGACAATACCATGTTCAAGGGTTGGACATTTATTTCGTTCATTCCATCCATATACATTTCCTGGTGATAAAGATTCTCATGGTATCAATACGGCTCGTACTGTTCGAGTATGGATGGATGAATATCAGCGTTTATTCTTTCTGCATCGGCCAGATTTGAAGGTAAGCTTCTTTTTTTATCGAACTTTCAATATTTGTGAGCTTGATAAATTCTGCCTAAAATTTAGATATAGGATATGGGAACTTATTATAGGATTGTCCGGTAAATTTTTAGAGATTATCTACTAGTTATTAATTTATACATTCTCAGATTTGGGTCCGCTGTGAACTCTAAAAACAGTACTCTTTGGATCTCTTCTTATAATCTATTGCTTTACAAAAATTCAAAACTCCGTGTAACTCTTTACTCATGGTAAAAAAAAAAAAAAATCAAACGTGGTACATGTATATTAACTCCACCTGTAAAGCCGTCATGTTTTTTAATGGAAAAAAATGATTTCGAGAGTTTTAAGGAATAGCGTTAAGCTTCCTTATAAAATGCAACCTGAATAATTCCAATCCTCTAAGAACAACTAAATGTTTAGTAAAACTCTAAATGTTAGTTCCCATCAAAAGTATATGTTTAGAGGTCCCAATGTTGTGTGCTTGTTTCAATTACGTTATAACAAAATATTTCTCTCAATTTTTCGGCAGCTCACTAGTGAATTCAATTGGAAATCTTGGCCTCCGGTGGCTTCCGCCATTTTCTGTCTTTCTTCTGTGCCTGCAATCCAGTTTCTCAAATCTAGTATGGGCTTGTCTCATCATCGGCTAAGTCAACTAACCATCACAATTTTAATCTCCCAACTTGCTTGGGTGGCATACATGGGGGGGGGGTAAAAGGCCTAATGCATTGCGACCTACACGATCTATTGTGATATGCCTCTCGGTGTTGTAGGCTAGCCACAGCATCCATCAGATATCCTAGGCAAACAACGCCTATAACACCCCCATCAGGTTAAGATCACTAAGGAATTCTAAAACCCTGGCGTATTCTAGGGAGGGTATATTCCCCTCCTGGGTGGCGCACATATAATTTTCCTGTTAACAGCATTTCCTATTCTTCTGTTTTGGTAATGTGGCTCCGCCCATCTCAGCTTTCCTGTAGTTCAGATTTCAAGTGGTTCTTTAAATATCTAAAAAAAAAATAAAAACATAGCAAAGTTGATATTTCTTGAATCCGACACATAGTTTTGCTCTAAATCCGTCAGTCGAAAATGGTGAAGACTCTACTTGAGTTTTTTTTCCAGTTTTCTCCTAATTGAGTCCAATATTTTTCTTTAAACTTTGCATAATAAATACATAACGCTTTTATTTAAACATTTTACCAGGAAAATCAATTTTGGATTATTGGGTTAGGAGGAGAGCAGCGGTGATTTTAAGTGCCAATCAAGTCAAGTATTTTATTACTAATGTATCCTCAGTATCGTTTCTCTAAAAACTAAAAATCCTTATAATTTCAGAATATTGACATTGGAGACATTTCCAGCAGGATACAATTGAGAAAATCGTTAAAATGCCATAGCTTTTCATGGTACTTACAAAATATATATAAAAATAAATTTATACCGGACGAAAATGTTGAAACTTATGGAAGGGTATTTAGTTATTATTTATATGAACATATATTTTTCTAATCATTATTTTCCAGCAATCCTATTATGTTTGAGAGGTATTAAATTTTATTGTAGGTTATGGTTCATAACGGTGCCAATTGTATTGACAATTTACAACATAATGAAGATGAACCATATAATTTAGGACTTTATCCATGTCATAATATCTTGGCTTCCACTCAAGTTAGTTTTGTGTTTTCTATTTTATTTAACGAAATATTTTGTTTTTACATTTCATTATAAGAAATCGTTTAGATAATAATATATTTCCCTTTTCTTTGTTTTTTAGTTCTTCTCGTTCAGCCGCAATGGCGAATTGAGACGTGAATTTACTTGTGCTGAAATAAATCTATCCACACGTGAAGTTGTCATGAGCAAATGTGATGGTAGAGCATGGCAAAAATGGATACGAAAAAATGTGATTATAACTTTTACTTATTACTGTAACAGGAAGTATTGGGATTTTGTAAAATTTTGGAAATTTGTCTTTCTCTTTCTCTCTCTCTCTCAGTCTGTGGGAATGTGTTTGTTTTTTTTGTGTTAAAATTGCTGTTTCATAGAAGACCAATCAGGAGATTCGATAAGTAGGATTTAGTCAAAATTTTAAGTTAATTACTTTCTTAGTGAATTTTTTTTTCTAAACTGTTTAATTTCAAGTTAGCTTTCTTGAAATCATTGCCTCCAGTATTTTATAAATTTTGTTTGTTTATGTTTTTAGAATGGACAACTGATTTATTTAAGAACTGGTGAATGTCTTGATGCATATGGTGTTCCGGTGAATGGTTCACTTCGTGTACAACACTGTGATAAACTTAAACCAACTCAAATTTGGTTTTGGGATCATTATTTGTAAATTTAGTTATATATATAACTGAAATATATATATATAAGATAGTAATCTGTCTCTCTCTCCAAATATATATATAGATTTCAGAAGAGTGCAGTAAGGACAAGGATAAAAATAAAATTATTTAATAAATTTATGGAAACAAAAGAATTGTATTTTGTATGAAAAAATGAAACTTTATTTTCAATAACAGAGGTTAGAATTAGTTTTAAATGTATCCGCTTATATTTATTACAAATTTTTAAAGAAATTGTGCTTCCACTTCCAAAATAAATAACATTTAAAACAAAAATTAATATAACACAATTCAATCAAATTTTTAATCATTAAAATACTGGAATAAATTTAAATTAAAATGTTTAGTTAATTTTCTAATTATTAACTTTTATTATGTGGACCAATTTAAATATTTGTAGAATTTTTACTCCTCTAGTCGAACTTTGATGCGATGTTTTTTAAATGATAAAATTTACTTAGGATTTTGTTTTTAATAATAAAAAAAATATATATAGACATATATATTTTTTGTAAATTGTAGAACTTAAAGAAATAAAAAAAAAAAAAATTTAATCTAAACCAAAATAACTAATAATAACAAAAAATACAATATTAAATTGTAAGTTTGCATGGGATTATTTTCTGCGTAAGATTAATTTCTCAGAACTGTGTGCTGAAATTACTTTCTCCATTTTTCAGTGACACATCATTTCAGGTTTCATAATGAGCAGATAGTTTAAAAAGCTTTACAAATCGATTTAAGACAAAAAAAATATCAGTTTGTCACAAAAAAGTTGAATATTGGAAATTTTTAATCATCCTTTTAGATGGCTATTGGAAAAATGTCAAAATATGTTCCATTCTGAAAATTTTCCTTCCTATAAAAAATTGTTGCAAATCGCCATTCTTAGCTTCCACATTGTATGCTAAAAACAACCCAAAAAGGTATGTGTGCACCGTAGATTACTTGATCCTAGCCGCGAATATTAAAGTAAAATTTTCAACGTACCTAAGTTAACATTGAGCAGCTTTAGGATTAAATGAACTAGTTGTAATGGTGCCAGGATGCCGCCAAAACTGAAAGTTGCTGCTCCGGCTATTATTTTGACCGAACAATAAAAAGATGAATGTATTAGTAATTAGGATTTTATAAAAGCTTTAGTTTGGAGTTTATGATAAATTATTTGAAAGAATAACGTTTGGAACATTGCATTTTACACAGTACACAGTACAGCACAGCAATGCTCCAAGACCTAATTTCTTTTCCAGTTCCGTTGCACTAATTTTCTCTTCTCTGCAGCATCTCGTTGTATCATCCCACAATTCTGGTTGTTTTAAATAAATCTCATTGATAGTAAAGATTCTACATTTATCCCAGGTTAAATTTGAAAATTCATGTTTATATTTTCTAATCCGGCAGGCGGAGAAGAGTCACAGACAAAAAAGAGTGAAAGCGCTCTAGTAATACCATTTCACGGATACTAGAATCCTTTCTTATTCTATTCCCAGACAGCTCCTAGCGAAAATAATTCTAGGTATAAAAAAAATCTACATTGTACACATACCGATGAATCATAACGATAATCGAATATCTAGTATTTTATCCGTTGTTCGATTCAACGTCATCATCAACATTAACAAGTGTCGAGTATATCAGAAATATTGCATTGAAGTGAACACTCTACACGAACTTGATAAATTTACTCTGACGATGGATGAAAGTCAGAAACCTGTCAGAAATAAAAGAAATGTGTTTTATCTATACATCCTACGACGGATAAAATACCAGATGTTATCCAGAATTGCTGATCCCATCCACATAATTCAGTAATCGAATAGTCAAAACCACCAGGTTCGTTGAATTATAACAAGAAGAAATGTGGCTAGTTTGAAAAACAGAAAAAAAGAAATGCATATCATTAATAGCTTTGATGTAAATAATTTTGCAGTCATATATTTTACTTTTAAGATCTTTTTCACTGTTATGTTAGGCATCACATGTGTGAAACTGAAAACATCACTAAAATTTAATATATCATTCATTAAAAAATATCATATTATTAAAAACAAACAAATTTTATTTTATCTATTTTATTTTAAGAAAAAACCTGTTTAGGATAATCTTATTATACTGCAATTATGTGCTTCCATATTTGTGTCAAAAAATGTTTTTTAATTCCTATTTTATGTTTTTAAAAATATATTTTTTTCTTAAGGGAAGATAGCGTAATGATAAAGATTGTTATATATTTATTAATACAATTGTATGAATCTTTTTAAAAAAAGATCTGTATTTAAATTCCTTGTTATATCATTTCCATTGGAAAATGTCTAAATCCAGATTAGTGACGAAAAATTTAACGATCTGATTACTTTTCTAAGATTTCATGTAATCCATTAAGATTTACTAAGAAATCTTAATATTAAAATATCAATCAGCCAGTTGCATTTAGGTGCATATATTATAGCTTGTCCATTTTTCTTGGCCACGCTACCTGATTCATTGGGGTATATAAATAGATACACTGAAATTTGAAGCAATCATGTACTCTTCTATATTTGTTTCAATTATTTTTTTTTTAGAATTTTATTATTTTTTTTCAATCAAAAATAATGAATCTCTATATATCGCACTTAAATGTATTCTTTTTTGTAATGTTGAAAATTATATTTGTCTTCCTAAGTCTACGTTTTAAAAATAGTATATATCTTTATATTTTAATGAATTAAATTATTTATAAATCTATTTTATATTATTATAACAGAGGGAAACATTTTTTAATGTGCTTTTTACTAATTTTTTTTGTTGAAGTGTAGTTTTTATTCAAGTGAATCCTCAAATTTTTTTTCGATTATGTGTTACAGAAATGTTGATTTTTAATTATTGTAAATCCAGTTGATTAAGAAAAATTCCAAAAGTTCATAAATTAAGGCCAGCTTTAGATTCGGTCATTTCATTTTCATTTTTTGTTCCTTTTGGTGGTCTTGCCTGAAAATTGTAATGTAGGGGCTTTTTTAGACTAGTTCTCTCGGATACTAGCTGGGCTTGTGTCGCTTAGCAGTATTACTAGAACCAGAATGAAAAACCAGTTATATTTAGCTTTATTCAAAATAATACTACCAATGTTTTTTGTCTTGAAAACATGGGTAATATAATACAAAATCTACATTTTATGTGAACGTGATTACATTTAAACACCGTATTTTTTTCTGTTTACCGTTGCCAGCTATACTGCGCGTTACAAAAAAAAAAAAAAATGGCCGCAGTTTTCGTAGCCGGCATGATTTTGTTTGTTTTCTTAGTATTCTATGCGCAAGTTTAAATTTTTTGCTATTTTATTATTATTATCAACTTTGTTGACTGTATTAATGACAAAAACTATGCTGGAATTGTGAAAATCGTCTTAGCAGTGGAGATAAATACAACATTGAATTTTTTATTTATTTTCAGCAATGAAATTAGTGGTTATCAGCTAATCTCAACAAATTATCGGGTTACTTGCAATCAGTGGATGCATGCCTAAAAGGCTAGCTTGTATCTGTGCCTTCTTTCGGTAGTTTATTTGGTAAAAATGTACTTAAACGAGTAGTCCCTTTATTGTGGCACGTAGCGGGAACAGCTTATAAATATTTGTTTACTATTTTGCGGACCTTCAGTATCTCTTTTACGGGGCGCTCTGCCTCCAAGAACCCAACAAAAAACCCTTAGTCCCGAAAATAAGTGGATTATTGTTGTATTTTCGCGCGCTTACTGTCATAAGGGCCGACCATAAGTAAAGTTCAACCTTTAATTGCCAGAGAATAATATCTCTTCCTTACTCAGTTTAGGCTTGTAGGCCGGGATCAGTAAACGGCGGGTTTTTAATAGTTAAAAACAAATCGTAACAACTTTGAGCCCCGGCGGGACCATTCTTTCATTGTTTAGCATAGCTCAGAAGTAGCTGGAAACGTAAAGCCGGACTCGCACCTTTGACTTACACTTGTATGTAAGCTAATTTCTTCTACTTAAAAATTACTATACTAAAGCTCCTAAATTGGAATAGTATAAATAATATTTTCCTAGTCTTTTTTTTTCAATATGACGGCTAACATTATTGTGTGTGACATTTTGTCTATTTTTTTTTTTTTACTTAAAACTTGTCGTGCCGTAATTTTTATTTGATTATAGCAAATAAACTTCGAATAGAATGTTAAAGGTTTAATTTTCATAATATGTATTACAATTTGCCATAGTTCTGTATACTGCTTATGAACTACTGTTAGTAACTTGTAAGTTGAATTTGTTGAAAAGAAACGAGGATTCACATAAACTCTATTCATCTATTCATTCACGAATCTCATTATTTTCGATATTTATTTAAAACATAAAATAGGTACTTTAAAACGGCCCGTCCTATTTAATATTGAATCACACTTCTTAAAAACCTATATTTTTTTTAGTTCCTAATTTAGTTTAAGTAAATTTTAATTTCAATAAAGAAAAAGAAGATGCTGGCCGAATTTCTTCTAATATGATTTATAAAAAACATCATAATATGGATTCGTGTTTCATTTAACTCACAAACTACAATAGAGATCCCGACATGAGTCCCATAATGTAGAAATCTCTCATGCTACAAATGTCTATAAATGAAAAAAGTAAGCTTAAAATAACAAGTCCATAAAAGACATGTAACATCTCAATGACGACACTTTTTTAATGCTACCATGAAGGTGGTGATGTTGCTCTTCCATCACTAAAGTCTGGTTTTTGCATCTTGTCAACTTTTCCTCGTCTTTCGCCTTCAGAATGTGTCATTCAATTCGGCTCATATTACCGTGTAAAAGTCCCAAAAGAAAGAACTAATAAATGCATTTAAAAAGCATCAACACCAACACCAATCCGGATAAAGTTATTTTTCATATTTCCCGAAGATTGTTTTTGCTAGAAACGTTTTTGAGAACAAAAATGAGGCCTAAATATCATTGAAATTATTGCCATTAAAAATGAAAAAGTTGAATATTTAAGATTTTAATACTTTTTATGACTCTTTTATGTATTTATTGATAACAAAAATATTGAATTATGTAATATCTTTTTATGTGTAGCTTAACCTAAAAAGTCACCAACTTTACAAGGCAAAAAAAAAAAATGTAGAAACTAATTTAAAGATACTATAACAAATTGTGAAGAACATGATTATGTTTGGATAATTTTAACTGAACAAACAATATTAAAAGTTTCGTGTCATAGACACAATAATTAATATAATTATTGATTTTGGAACTTATTTTCTTCCAAAGGAAGTTTACTTAGTATCATAGCATTTGGTCAAGAAATTAAAAATAAGGAAAATTTTTGGATTTTTATAATTACTGCATAAAATTATAAAATATTACTGCTGATTTGTTTCATTTGAAATAGTTTTCTTTTTCATTTATTTTGTAAGAATCTCCAGAAGCCATTTAATGTAAATTTTGCCTTGACTTAAAAAAAAAATTAGCACTTAATATTTTTAAAAGTAAATAAATCCACTTAGTATTTTTGTTATATTTTCCACCTTTTTTGTCTCAAAAGTTTATTTACCTTGATTCTGTTTCTTTTTATTATCCTACAAGAATTTACTAAAAAAAAGAAAAAAAAAATTCAAGATATTTTAAAGTTTCGTTCATTTTCTTCCACTCTTCACTGTTGTTAATTTTTAGAGTTTTATAGGAGCATTCTAAGGAGGGTAAAAGAAATTTTTCCGACTAAAAGAAATTGGCAATTTAAGTTAGTGCAAAGACTTCAGAATGCTTCAAAAAAAAAAAAAAAAATCAAGTGCGAAAGAAATTAGATTTTTTATGTATGATATTATCAAGTCGGCGACAAATTTTCTATATTATTTATTATTATTATTATTAGTCTGTGGGAAGGAATCAAACCCTACGTTATCTAACGCCCTACTAGGCCCATGTAGCTACCCAAAGGAAAAACAACAAACCGGGTATAGAACAAAAGTCCAGACCTGGGTCTGACCATCTTAAGATTCACTGCAGTCTGAACCAATCGGACCATAAACTTAAAGTGACCCCTAGACGATCAGTATTCACGTCAATATATTGCACAATAATATTGACTCAATGAAAAATAGATTGAGATTGCGCAATATATTGAGTCAATCAAAAAGAGTTAGATTTTTATTGGCAATCTAGTAAATATTGCATCGTCTGTAGGCAGTATTGCGCAATCTGGTTCTATTTTGTCGTGACACTGTTGGGAGTCAACATCGACTTATCTATAAAAGATGGCTACAAAGGGAAAAGATGAAGAAAGAAAATTCATTTTAGGTTGCATCGAGGTGTATCGGAGATTATAAAATTATTTCCAGTAGCTAGTTAAGGTAGTGTATTGATAAACGCTGACTTGGAGTAATAGCATGTCGCAATTATAGTATCCTTTTTTTGAATTTCATGTGTAACCATTCTCAAGAGTTCATCAAACCGCAATAAGTTTTGAAAAATACTTGGTTCACTAACTCTTAGTTTAAACAGATTTTCAAGAGTGAATAATTTTTTTTTTTAAACTCCATCCACCTTCGTTTCTTTCTCTCCTTTTTTGAAGCTATAACTAATGCAATTGCTTCAATACAGAAGTGTCAACCGTGAACTAATTTATTGTGCAATAATATTGCCCCGTATTGGTTGGCCAACAATATTATTGTGCAAAATATTGACGTGAATATTGATCGTCTAGGGGCCACTTTAAGTTACGAAATAATAGCCTTTGGACTTACATCTTTGTCATCAGACAGCAGAACCAGCCTAATATTTAGCTTTGCTTAATAATTAGTTCCAAAATTAGCCACGAGATAACAGCACCTTTTAAGAAAACTATATTGGACTCGTATAGTAAGTATAAACAAAATACTTTTTAGAGAAATAAATACTATTTATTTATTATACACGCGATAATGCTTTCAGCATGTCTGTAAGTTAAGTAAGTGCCATGTAAGTTATACTTTTCTTCTTCATTTTAGCCAATTTTGTTTTTAAAATATCTTCGCAATTTTCTTTTTTCCTTCAAACATACCAAATGTTAAAGATAGCATATTGAATGTAGAGGTGATAAAAGAAGAGAATGTAAAGCACAGAAAAACTAAAACTGGAGCACTGCAGAGAAAATAGAACGCAATATGAGTCATGTAAGTTTGAAGCAAAGTCTCCAAATGAGGAAGTCAGCAGGTCCTTGTGGAAGAGAATTAAAGATGCAGTGCACATGCCAGCGGTGGAGGTTCTTGGTAAGCTGAAAAGACAGGAAATGATGAAGAAGTAAAGGAAGCTCTAGAAAAAAAATAAATAAATAGAGACAAAATATTAAAGAGGAAAACAAGAAGCAGTGTGCATGAATATCAAGCTAGGTGAAATCTGGCAAAGAATATTGTAGGCGAAGACAATCTCGAAAAAATAGAGCAGTTGTAGCAAGATTATGATGGGCACAAGGGTAAAATTTTTTTCAATGCTATGAGGAACGCTAAGGATGGTAGAAATAAGGACTAAGGATAGAGGAAGAAAAGGACAAGTATAGGGAGGATATTGTCAAAAGATGAGTTTATAACACTAGTATCACTGAAGCATACATTTTATTAATAACAACAATTAATTACTTAAGGTGGAATCGAATTCTTAGCCTGTTTTTGAAATAAATCCCCTCTAGTGGTTTACATAACGAAGCATTTTTTAAGGAAGACATCAAATAAATGTTGAAATGTAAAAAGAAATAATTAAAAAAAGATCAAGACCCATCTTAAAAATGAATGGAAAGATGTTTTGTTAAATTTTCCCAGTAAGTGCTGCATACTAGTGGCAAATATTTGAACTATTTTATTGTATGTTTTTGGGGGGGGGAGGTTTTTTATCTCCAATTTAGAACTACCAGAATAGGCTTTTTTACACATATTTTATTGTTTGTTGATTTTTCCTTTTTTACATTTTCCGTATAATATGATGCTCTACTAGAGCTTTCAACTATATGTTTATATCATTTATGTCGTTGACACCTTGTACACAATTAAATCCCATTTTACAGATTCCTAGAAACACTTATCGTCTTGTTGGAGGTTTGAACTAGTCAGCAATCACTTTTTAAATGACTAATTACATGTGGATGGTCTTTAACAGATTTGTAAATTAGTTAACGCCTTTATATAGTAATAGTCAAATCATAACTGCAAAGACCATATTTAAATAGAAGTTCATTAGTAATTTTAGTGGTGAAAATAATTATTTAAGATAAAAATTTTTTTTTCTAATTTAAGGTGCATCACCCTTCATTAAGTCTTTACTAAGTAAAACTATTAGGATTTATTTAGGAATCTTGTTAATAAACGCAATTCAGCTTTGGCTATAAAATCTTTTTAGCACCTGAAAAATGAAAATGAAAAGTTTAAAAGCATCACAGACGCTAATTTTTTCTAATTTTTTTTCGTATAGTTTTTATTTTAAAATCTTTTATGTTACATATTTTATTGTGTAATAATATATATGTGCGTAATTTGCACATCAAGTCGCTGATTTTATTCTCATTTATCTCAGTCACAAAAATAAAATGAGACACTATACTTTTCTACATAAAAACACAATAACTCTGTATTTTAGGAATGAGATAAAAGTGGTAGTGCGCTGGACTAGCAACGCGGAGGTCCCGGGTTCGAATCCAGCAGTGTTGCCCTTAGATTTTCTTTTCCTAGGGGCCTCACTGACCGGTGTTTGGCAATGTTGTCGGTAACGGCAAGAATAAGGTTGCGGGCGCCAGTGACCGTAGATGTTGATGCGCCTTAAAAGAAAATAAACTCTATACTTTGTTACAAGCTTCATGTTTATTCATGTTTATAAACTAATATAAATGTTATTTACAATACTTCAATCACAGAACTCCTAACTTTTTGGGGAATAAAAATTGAAAACAAAAGACACTCATTTAGTGCAGCTTCTGAACTGGGGCAGATCTGGGATCATATTATTTTTTTTTCTGTTTCACATTATATTTAATTTTATCGTTAAATTACTTTATTATCAGAAGAGAAATGGTTAATTCTTTTGAAGATGCCGTCAGAGCAGTCGCTCTAGCGGAGAAAGGTCATAGCGTACGATATGTGGCAGAACGTTTAGGTCTGTCACGTTCTGCGGCTCATCGAGCAATCGTATATTTTAGGGAACTGGGAAATACGGTCAGACATCTGAAGTGATCATACAACGATCATAACAAATCGGGACGACCGAGTTCTTTCACTCAGAGTTCTATGCAATCAGTTTCTTAAAGCTACAGAGGTCAGGGATAACTTATTACAAGTTCGGGGAGTCACCGTATGGTTTGAAACTGTTCGAAGACGATTGCAAGAAGTAGGTTTCATGGTTCGGAGACCAGTACTAACCAGAAATCATCGTTTAAGCAGATTAGCTTTTGCCAGTCGGCATCTCTAATGGATTGTAGAGTAATGGGGGAGTATTCTCTTGATAGATGAATCGCTATTTGGTTTTTATTCTTCAGATGATCGAATTCAGGTGTGGAGAAGACAGGGGGTGCTCTTCATTCAATGTACTACCAGCGGAATCCTTCTTTTCAGCGACAATCAATTATGGCGTGAGCTGGGATAAGTTTAATGGCCCGCACGAAGTTAATTGTTGTTGAAAATGGAGCAATAACTGCTGCTAGGTATGTTGAAGAAGTTCTTCTAGAAGCAGTCATACCGTTCGTACCATTTATCGGCGTCAATTTCAAGCTAATGCTTGATAACGCCAGACCACATACGGCTACAGTATATGGCTACAAAATAATTCCTTAATTTAACATATAAAAATTATCTAAGAAGATAGACACGTGGTACTGGTTCAAATTTAACAATGTAACGCAGATTAAATTGCAATCCAAGTTAAACAAAATAAATTTATTGGACAGTAACAAATTATGAATTTGAGTACTACCTAAATAAAACAATTATAACGATGTTTAAATAAACTGATAGTAAAATATAGTATATACCCATGTGAGATATAAAATAATATAAAAATACATCTTTTGAAAATGGCATGTGGAATGCCGAAACTTAAAGAGAATATATAAAAAAATGTTATAACATAAAATAAATAAATGATTCAGGCTGTAAGTGGTTCATATTAATCAAGAATACCCAAAAAACTTAATAGATAGTTTTGTTAAATTGAAACTTCTTTAACATTAATGGCAAATAAATTTGTCAATATTACTATTTCCTTTTTTACTTCCTCTTACTCCATGGTAAGAGGAAGTGTTGCGATCGTGTCAGATTGTCTAGATTGAATTTTCTCCGGAAATACATATTTTGAGGTGACGAGTGCGAAAAACATGTTTTTATCGAATAGTCTGTATGTGTGTGTGAACTAATTTCTCAAAAACAAAAAATCGCAGATAGCTGAAACTTGGGTATTCCATTTTGGTCTGAAACGAAGGTTTCGAGCAAAATTCATCAACTGGAAGTGCGATTTTACTGAATATTTTTTTCCAGTTTTTCGCAATTTTCTCAAAAACGGCACCAACGATTTTCTTTATACTTCTATACTAACTATATACATAGAAGCCTAACACTTTTATTTGGTACATTTTCCAGAGAAAATTTATATTTACTGGTGAAACAGTAACGTTAAGCTTCCTTCCGAAGTACCACTTCAGTCCAGTGTACGGTTCTATTAACCCATTAATACACATTACTGGTACTGGTGGAATTCCAAATTTGAAAAATCGGTTAACCAGAAATGCGACATTACATAACATAATAAATTTTTGATTTTTATTGAATTTTCTCAAAATATAACGTTTTTCTTTAAACTTGAAATGGCAACTACGCAGATATAAAAGTATCATTTTTATTTTAATCAATTTGCCAAACAAAATATTTTAATGGTTTCTGCGGAATTTGTGGCGTTAAATTTCAAATTTTATTTGAATTCCTTCAATGTTATTGGCACTTGTTCTGGACTACAATGTAACTACATTGAAATTACTACTTGAGTGAAGGGCGCCTACTAGCATGTAACCCAACCCTTCCATATTTTATGTTAAAGCTCTGAAAATAATTCCAAAAATTTAAAGAAAATTTCTTATTTTATTGACTGTAATTAAAGAAAGTCAAGCGAGTGTTTCACACCATATTTTTTCTTTTCTTTTAAAGGCATTTATTAAAAGCCTGTTTTTACAGAAATAAGAAGTTTATTTTGAAATAAAGAATTTATTATTCCAACATTTTTAACTCTTTCATTGTCAATTATTAAATTAAAATTTAACAAAAGACATTTCGGTAAATGAACTAACAATTGTTAAGTTGTATTGTTAAGCGCAACAAAGTTAAAAAGAACATATGTTTATTGTGAAAGGTAAGTGGTAGAATCTTTGTGTTTCTTTTTTTACAGCTTTATTTTTCTTCTTCATTCTCTCAGCACATTTTTCGCATATCGATAATCTTAGAATTGAAAGAAGAAGTAGAAGAAATGATTAGTAGAAACCGTGCTGGTAGATATGGGAAGGTAAGTTATTAAAATAATTGTAGCGATTGCCATATAGGATGATCTTTGGTAATGCAGAGCACAAATACGGGGCAAAGATGAACCAGATCAGATAATTGTGTAAAGGGGTAGTTAGTGAAGAACGTGTGCGCTGGCCTCTACACTGCACTCAATTCTTCTAAACCAATTTAAGTAGCCTATATGGAGTATAGTTAACGAATAAGTATTTATTCTATCTTTAAATTGCTAATAGCAGAGTGTGCGTGCGAGTGTAATGGCCTGCCGTTATTTTCTAAGGTGGCTCCCCTCTGCAGTACTGCCAACATTCTATAGTATTACTTATACCCGGCTATTATACACAAATACAGTTTTATACTCATCGCAAAAGTAATATACTATAAATTAAAATGCACAGTTGGACTACATAATCTATACCTTAGTGAAATACTATTTTATGATCGTTTCAGAAAAGGAAAACCAACTACTGCAAAAGTTTATAGTTTTCGGTCCATATTTTACCAACAATTTATTTTAATAATTCAGCTTCTGTTTTCAAATTCAACTATTTTTTAGCTGACACTAAAATTACAAACAAAGGGAAATTTTATCTTTCACAAACTGACAGCACTGCAAAGATAAGATCGAATATTCTAAATGTAATGATGTAAATTAAATTCATTTAGTTCGGGACTTGAAATGAACAATAAAATCGGTGTGAAACCCTCACACTCACACTGTAGTTAATAGAATTATTATAAATTTGACCATTTTTTTTTAACTGATGAAATAACAAACCTGAATTCTATTATAATTGAGAATAATCGACTACTTCAATTCAATGTATGGTTCTACAACTGCAACATATTCTTTAAACTGGTAATGCTAACTGCACAACAGGGAAGAGTACCAAACTACCAACCCAATAAGGTTGGGAAGTGAAGAGTGTGGCAATAACACATAAGCGACCCCATACATATATTTGAAATTAAAGGCCACAAATTCCACAAAACACGCTATAAGTGATACATTTTTATCTATGCAGTTAGCGAACCAAGTTTAAAGAAATAGAAGATATGATTAGTAGAAACCGTGCTAGGAGATATGGGAAGGTATGTTATTAAAATAATTGTAGCGATTGCCACGTAGGATGATGTTTGGTAGATGTAGATTGTTGTAGGGGATCATCGCAGTGCGACTTGAAAGATCTATTGTGCTCCCGGAGCCTTCCAGTGCACTGCCTGCCTCCAGGCAGTGTTCTCTAGCTACAGACAAACTGCTCATCACGTACAGTGAGTTGTAAAGGCTCCTAGGAAGAGAAAATCTAAGGGCAGCATGCTGGATTCGAACCCGGGACCTCCGCGTTCCTTCTCTCTGGGCTTACGCCAATTAACTAGGGATGGAGACCCTAGTTTGTGTACTGTGTTTGTCCATGTCTGTAAAGTGTAGAGTGAATGTAGTTTAAGTGTATTGTGCATTGTTCTGACGAAGTGCATGGAGTACTGAGATGTGATAACCCGTGGGGTCGCTACTCCCCAAGTAACTGCATGCAACAGATACCCCTTGCGGGCATGATCTTTGGTAATGCAGAGCACAAATAAGGGGCAAAGATGAACCAGATCAGATATCGTGTTAACAGATGTTTTCGAGATAATTCCAAGAAATTCGAAATTCCAATTCTATAAAGTGACATTTCTGGTTAACCAATTTTCATCGAATTTGGCAATGCTTATATATATATTACATTAATATTATATAGGTGTCCTGAAGTCACACTTTAGAGAAAAGCTTAACGCAACTGTTCCCCCAGAAATCTAAAACAAATAAATTTTTCAAGAAAATGTTTCAGATAAAAGTGATAAGTATTTATATGTGTGTAGACAGAACAAAGGATTACTCCATTAAAAGGATTACTACATTACTCCTTAAAAGCCACCTGGTAACCACTAGAACCTTCCCGTTCACCGTCCTATCAATGCTACCAATTACAAACAATCTACATACATAAGGCTTATCATTACAGGCAAGAATATTTGTATAATAATCAAACTGGCTGACAACACTGCCCGTTGCCACGTCTATTTAACATGACCATATGCAGCTTAGGCCGCCTTCATACTAAACGAATCTGAATCAATCAGAATTATTCCGGATCAAGGTAAATCTGATACGAGATCTGGAAATCTTCACACAGCTCAGTCAATCCGAATCAAATCCCCTTCTCTTTTCCTTATCTTTTAACTTAGATGCTTTTGAGCTTCCAGCATGGATGCGGTTATAATTAACAAAGACCAAATTTTAGTATTTTTCAACATCTGCATCCTGACCTTTAGAACGACGAGAAGAAATTCGAATCGAATGATTGGGAGCAGTTTAGTACTGCTGGATTTGGTGGGAATCTAGACAATATTAATTTAATTTGTTTAGTTTGTTTTGAAGTTTAATCAACATAATTGTTACAACTGCCATAATAATAATTGGAAATATAATACAAATTACTGTTAACGGAGCTGCAATGTGATCTTGAACCAGATGAAATTAAATTGCTCTCCGATCCATGGCTGATTGAGAAGATTCTGACCGGCCGAATCACGAAGGGCACTGAAATCAAGGCGGATTGAAGTGGATTCTACTGGTGTGAAAGCGGGAACTGAGTCTGGGCATATTTGAGTGATGGAGCACTAAGCCGAATCTTGGTGAGTCGGATTCACTTTGAAGGCAGCCTTATTGGAGAGTAAACAAAGTGTGTTTTAAGTCTGAAAAGAGAAACATACGATATATATATACTTTAAAAAAATCCCGGAAATGATGTAATGTTGATACATAATAACCAAAGAGCGGTATTCAACCGTAGATATCAGGAATGTGTAACTAAACAGTTAAAAATGATTAAATCAACCAATTTATTTTTATGCGCCACCAACACTTGAAGATAAAAGAAAACCATACTTTAGTACTTACACTTTATTTACTGAATACATTTACAAAGTAATGTATCTGTTCTAGTTCTACTTACTCTAATGTGATCAAAACCAGATACACTAATATTCATATATTGCTTAGATTTTTTTTCTATTATTTTTTAAATTTGAAAACTATATCTGGACAGTGTACTATTATCATATATATTGCTGATTATTAAGAGAATAAATGCACACTTCAATGCTCTTTTCAAATTATGATATGGTTTTTGCTGTGCAGTTTTACGCATAGTAATTCAATGCAATATTGTCTATACAGTTATAACCTGTCAAAGTCTGATATTTATTTCAATATTACTTAGTTTCACTTTCTCTTAGCCACGTGGGAAATCTGGTATGATTTACTTCAAGTTTATCGAATCTTTTTTTTTTTTTGTAGTGAACGATTTTCAAGTTTCCTAGGCTATTGTCATTCGAATCATTTAGAAATCTTGAGTCTTCGGTTTCAAACTGCTCCTGTTGTTTGATTTGAAGCGAAGTTGCGCTCTCATTGTAATAGGCATCTTCAATGTTGTGATGTTTGAGTTTTTAAACCAACAGCAAACTTTCCAGTTATTGAGGAGTGTTACCTATGTTTTCCTTCCTCCAACTGGTTGCAGGATGGTGAGTTGGAGGCCTAGCACTAGTTAGCTCCCTCATTTCTTTACTAACTTTAGGCTCAAGGCCCTTTTTCTTCCGTCCTTTGCTAGGTCAAAGGTTTGTTTTCTTTTTTTGCTCCCTACAGATGAGCCAGGTATCTCCTTCTCAGCAGAGTCTATTGTTCTAGTTATATTCTTCTCGTTTTTCTCAATTTTTGTTGCCTTTCTGATATTACGTTCGTTGAAGTTGTTTATGTAGTCAAGGATTTGGTGTCCTCATCCATCAAATTGCAGTCGCAAATGCCTTTATTTGGATGTGCACATCTTTCCATTCTGTTGCGCTGTACGCATTGAACATCCTCTTTATATAGCACTGTGACTAATTTCTTAATATGTACAAGGATTGGGTACATTCCTTCACACCTCCAAGAAATCCTTACATTTGTCTTTTTCCTACGCTATTATGTTATGTTTTACTAGGAAGTTTTGACATTTTCTTTGGCGTTTCTTGCACATATGAGAGCATAGTTAAGTTTACGTGTATAGTATGGAAGTATATCTGCTTTTTCATTTTTTCCTTCTCTTTTTACGGGGTGATGCCAATCCGAAATCCCAGAATTTCCTAGTATTTTGCTTATTTCTCGAAACACTCTTAGTTGTTAAATATGATAATTTTAGAAACTGTTGGTATATATAATTTAAAGACAAAATATTATAGGAAGATCTAGATAATACAGAAGTATCCCTTCACTAATAGTTTTGCTTAAAATCAACCATACCGATTTTTTCAAATTTCTTAAAAGTGAGTTTAAGTATTGTATTAAAATGGGTTTAACAAATCTGTCGTCATTGGCGCCAGGAGCCTTCTCAGTGCACTACCGGTCTCCGGAAAGTTCTCTCGTTACAGATGACACTGGTCCATACCGGACATTCTTCCCCGTTTAACCCCTTTCCCCTTGGTACTGAGGGGTAGTTTATAGACTGTACCTACCCATTTAGGGCATACCAGTCCCCCGTTCCAAGCAACGGAATCGTTTAACAAGAAGGGGTTGTCACTGTCATGGAAGGACTTTTAGTGCAGGCTCTGGTGAACCGCGCATACCCAGCAGATGCACTTCCAGCAACGGGGTTTATTTTATATTGCGAGTCTCCTCCCGCTCAACTCATGACCTCGGTCATTGGAGTTATTGGTTAAACCACGACCACTACGAATCCTACCTCAATTGCAAGCAATTTGCGCCATAGTTCAGTAATTCAGCTCTAACGAACTAGCATGACTGATCGCACGCCCGATGGATCTATAGATTCCATCTATTGATTCCTGTCCATTGCCTCAAGCACAGGGTATGCACTAGGATACTTACAGGCAACTTTGCAAAGGGAAAGATCAGGATTGGATTGTTTGGGGTGAGGGAATTCCCCAACCTGGAGAGCCAGCGGTTGATTGCACCCGGAAGGGTGGGCTATGGTACGTCACATACCCACGCCCCATCCATTACCGGACAGTAAGTCCTAGGAAGAGGAATCTAAGAGCAGCACAGCTGGACTCGAACCTGGGACCTCCGCCTGGGAGTCCGGTGCGCTAACCACTGAGCTAATCCCTTCCCTTTTACTGTAATTAAATCAGGGTTTACAAGAGCTGTGCATTTCCTATTATTTGTGTGTCCATATAGTTTTCAGACATAAATTACTGTGTGTTATGTGCTAAAAATTTACCGAAAAACAGGGTGGACTTGGTTTTTTTATTTAAGACGCATGCGCAAAACGAATTTCTCGAAGTTTGACGAATTCCAATTATAATATATAAACTTATTCTAAGGTTTATATTCAAACACTGTTGCTTAGTGAAAAGTGTGAACTATTTACTAAGTAATATTAAATAAGTAGATAACATAAATATAATAATAATAACAATAACCGACAGATAGCAGTGTGTTGCGGACAGTATATGCAATTTAATGGGCTTTCATACGTATTTATATGTGCTACACACACTGTCTAGTTATAAAAGACTATTATAATGTAGGCGACATATAAACATATCGACATAAATACAACACACACAGACACACACACAAAACTATATTTAATGTTAAAACATCAGCCATGCAATAATTTAGTCTATAGAACGTGCCAATAGGTTGCACTGTGGGCGTCATGGTATGTGCTCTCTATCAGATGTTGAGAATTCCATCGTATTCTTTGTCCACACAGTATAACTTGATTCCTTGTTAAACGAATCTTGACCATTATTAGTTTGTACGATTTTCTCTGTGCTAACTCTATAGAAAATACAGTTCTAGAAACCAGAAATATTTTGAATCTTAAATATCTACATTTATTTACATACTATCTAGATTTTAATGCATTTTATTTTTTTATTTTTATTTTATTTTATTTTTTTTTGCGCATCAACTTCCGCATTTTATTTATTTATTTTTTTAATCTTTAAGATTAGAAATGTCATTTTTTTTTTAAGGATTATCCAAAAATATTTTTGGACTTAACTTTTTTAAGTTAAATTACTAGCGTATTTATTCGGAAAAGGAAGTAAATGAACTTCTATAAATTTAAATATGGCTGTATTTTTTGAAATCACTGGCAATATTAGACATTATTTTGGTCTGCTCTGTCTGTTTAAAGTTTGAAAGATAGAAAATATGAATAGTCAACTTAAAAAGATATATAAGTGTTGTGGTTGGTGCCGCAGAGCTGGAAAGCATCAGAGATATTTTCCGTGACAGCCTGCTTTTTTTTGTGGTGTAAATTTAGTGCTCTGTGCAAGTCCATTTATCACACTGTTTTGACTGCGATGATGGGCGAACATTCGAAACCGGTCGATGACTACAAAAAGAAGCATGCTGTCACGGAAAATATATGTTTACTTTTCACTACACAGCTACTTTTCACCTATATGCGAATGTGCTGTTATCCTCTGAAACTACATACTAAACAATCAGCAAGCAATTTGTTTCGAGCTTATAATCGCCACTGTGTGTCGAAGTGTTTTACGGATTAAATATAGCACTGATTATTCACTGAGAACTGAGGTCGTAAGTTGAATTATTTATTTGAAATGACAACTGGATGAATCAATTGCTTGAAACGAAAAAAAAGCAATCAACAATGCAGGCAGTTTTAATTGGGGAGTGGCCGCGCGAATTTATAGAGAAATTATTTTTGATTGATGAACATTTAACAATTGGTGGATTATTAAATGGTAGATCTATCACGAATGACATATTGTCATTAAACAACAGAGAGAGTAACAATCAGACAGAGATATGTGGAGGAGAAACTGACCATTATTGTCATCTTTAGAGTTTATTTATCACATGTTATTGTGACGTCACTGTTTTCCGTTATTTTTCTATCCATGATTAACCACAAAGTCTAGATGATTATTAATTATTCTAGTTGCAAATGAAATAGAATTATAGTAAAACTAGTACGAAACATTCACAAAAGGTTTCCTAAGGGCAATTTTATTCACTTTCCAACTAGATAACTGAACCAAACTGATGCATTTCTTGAGCTACCGAGAGGTCTCGTTGTACTGAGTTTCCTTATCTAGGGTAGGAACCACATAGAACCTTTGGGTTCGCGGACATAGGACTTGGGCTAACCACTCTATTTGCTATTGTCAACAGAATTGATAGAGCTATGCAAGGATGCGCCAACATAACAAAACAAAACAGGAAAATTCTGATCCACCCATTTATTCACTTCATTAGCGCAGCGTGGATTCTTTTCCTTATCATTTTTTTTTACCCATGCTCACCAAGAACAATGATAAGGAGCTGATAAATATATGGTACCTCACCAATTAGCAAAAATATGCTTAATTCGTTGCGTTAAAATTTGTTCAGTATTGATGGACTCCAGTATAATTACACGTCTACTTGGGCACGCTTGGGTAGGTATATGTGCTCCCGCTATTTCTATATTTATTCTAGAAAAGCGAATAAAATTTGTTTTTTTTTTTTAAGCGTGACGCCCTAAGCGACTCCAGCCGTTTAAGCAGCAGGATCTGGCCCAATTCCAAATTTACCAAGGGTTTTCATATTTACTAAGGGCAATTTCGCTGAACTCAGTCAGTCTTTGAACAATAGTCAATACATGAAGAAGCCAGCAGTCTTGAACTAGTAGTTCCACAAGAAACAAGAAGTCTATAACTGGTCTTCAACGAATACGACAAAGAGTTTACAATTATCAAGAAGTTATCTTCCGCCGACATAGTTTCTAGATAGTTTCTCTGACTCTATTCTCTATTTATAATTCTTCTAACCAGTAATCTGATCTTCTAGGTTTCCGCACCCATTTTCTAGAAAAACACTTGAGTTTCCGGGTTGAGACCGCGTCGGTGGTTTGCTGAAACCGATGTTTCTTCCATATTGCAATGAGCTTCTTCAAGGTCGTTTCCCCTGAAAGCTAATAAAGCAATGAACCTTGGTTAGAAAACGGGCTGGGTCCCTTTCTCCGTCGTCTTGGCTGTAGATAGTGGGCGAGGCTTAATTTTTCCTTTCCTTCCCCACAGTTGGCTGGCTAGTGACCAGGTTTGAGACTCCAATTCCACTTCTTTCTGCCAAAGTTATAACCTTGTTCTGTTCTGGAATACCACCGTTTCTTCACTGGCTTTTTCTGGTCTTTCCCTGAGTAGGAGCAGCGATGTTCTGCTTAGACGGTGTCTAAGGAACCTCATCCTTTTTTACGAAGTTCATTACTCCATTAGCTTTCAAGGTTTAATGACCATGAAGAAGGACATTGCAATATGGGCGAAACGTCGGTTTCTAGCAAATCAAGTTAGTAATCTCTTTCTTTAGGCCTTACAATCTCTTTCTCGCCTCGAGTCATCACATCAGTTTCCTGTCTTTTAACGATACATTTTTCGATTCAGCAATAATCACACGCACACACAAAACAGTTTTCACTGCAGATTTCAATTATCTATCTTAAATTATATGTGTAATAAGGAACCTTCTATGATATGATGAAGTTTATTTTTTCTCACCTAAAACCCATTGAGCAAAATCTTGCACGTAAAAGTGATAGTCATGCCATATACCAACCTCCAATGACATTATATTGGTTTTTATTCTAAAATTATGAAACATTCTGTTGTAAATTGAGCAAAGACTGTGGGTAAGATCATTTAAAAAACATGCCATTGTATACGTTACAAGATAGAATGTATCTACTCTTTTTATCTTTATTTTTATTGTTTTAATTTTCTTCCCAACTTGGAAATATACATTATTACATTGTGTGCGCCATTAGCCAGAGATTTATTGATAACTTCATAGATTTACTATGGGAATATAAAGGAATCTTTAACTCTTGGGAGCAAATTCTTCTCCGATCTGTTTAAAATGAAAATTTTAAACTACACTGAGTGGTTTTTACTATTGTAGGAGTGGGGCATGTTTTCAATACGAACTAGAAATAGAAAGAGCAGTTAGAGGGACCGGGGGCAGGCAAGGGAGGGTTTTCAATTGACGACTGTCTCATTACAAGAATAGAAAGCAGCTCTCTCTTTAGCTAGTATCGTCACAAAGACTTTAGAACTATAGTATAGTTAAGAAAAGTGCATTCTGTCTTAATAGTTGATGGTTATAACAGTTGCATTGTTTCCATCAACCCAACCAGATAGTTATGCACTAGTCCTGCATTCAAATGACTCCTGTAGGCTTGCATTCTAATTATTGTGCGCCTTATGAGTTTCTACAGTCTATCCTGTCATTCCTTCACCATTTTTTTCTTTTTTTTGTTTTTGTTTCAATCACCTTCATTCTGGAGATAATACCGTGGGAGCGTTACCATGTTTGGCCGGGGGCTTGTAGAGGGCCCTTAAGATTTGCTAAAATATTCCCTGGATAAGGGAAGACTCTGTATGATTGTCTCTTTAAGGAAATAGTTTGGAAGTTGGAGTATCGTTCAATATATATTAAGGAGCTAACTGGGCATAAATTTCAGCATTTTAAGTTTCTATTTTCTTGCACCAGGACCCAGTATTAAAAGTGATGTCCATTATGAAAATGAATTCCTTTTTCGTCTTAAAAAGTGTCCCTAGAAACTTTCCATGTTTTTCGTATACAGAGTACAACAAAACATTTCCGGTGACAAGATCGCAATATTTTCCCTTACAGTGGTAAGAGAAAGTTACAATAGCTAGCAACCTGCTGGTATAGATTTTTAATTTTAAAAGAATATTTGTTTTTGGGTGGGGGGACTTCCTTGAATATTCTTCCCCCTCCCCCAATAAAAATTGAAAGAAGAGGTGGGGCGTTGAAATGAAACCGAAAAAACACGTATTTTTAAAATCTTTAACATAATCCAACTATATCTCGAACGATGTGTAAAGCATACCACAGCACCACCTATGAGTCCCATCGGGAAGTGTAGGCACACGTCAAAAATAAAAAAGAAGACAATTCCAAGGAGAGAAGATGTTTCCTTCCATTGTGTTTATATAACATTTCATAAAGTATTTTTTTATTTAATCAGATTAAAAGCTTTGTCCTTCATTTTTACAAACAGTGTTATCTGCAATTAATCATATCGTTCAATAATTAACTCATTAAGAAAAAAAATAAAAGAAACTATAATACCATTGACAAACACATCAATCTGTTTTAGTTGACATAAGTACTGTAAATATAATATATACAAAATACGTTATCTACATGGAGATAATTAGAATACTAGCACAACCTGGTGGTGGGCGTCACAGCTTTTAACTGCTCTCAGTCACTCTGCTTTCTTTAAAATGATTCTATTATTATTATTATTATTATTTACAATCTTTGTTTTCTAATTTTTATTAATCATTTTGAGTATTCCACTTTATCTTCTGATTCATATTCTTTCTGAAGAATAGCCATTGTCATCATTTAGTTTCACCAGGTACTATCTACATCTTTACATCTTCTTCTTTTACAAGTTTTACAATGTATATACATTGTGTATATATATGTATATCTTATATATATAAATTCAGCATCCGTATGTTTGTGGCCGCAAAACTCGAAAAGTAGTCGATGGATTGACTTGAAATTTTTACTCAACGTTGCATTTCTATATGAGAGTGTTTATATATACTTTTTATTCTGAAGTTCCCACGGAATCGGGTAATTCCGAGCGTTTGGCAGAAATAGACAGACGCAGACGCGTTGCGATCATGGCGAGCTCTCTGCCGAAGATATTCTGCACGGAATACGTCAAGAAACACAATCATTTCACAGAAGAAATATACAATGAAGCGGTAATCTTCACTGAGGATCTTTGTCTTGCAATGTGTGGCAAGTTGTTGGCACAATTGAGAGCTACAGTACCGAATAGGTCGATCAATGCAACATATGAGAGAGAACTGCTCAGAGACAATCGTACACCAAGAATGACTTATAGCTATCCGTCCAAGAAAATACATCGAAACTCCTTCAAGAACAAAAGATGCATTTGATACTATCATATAAGCTGTGACCAACCAATCCGGTGGATTTATTGTTTGGACGCTTCAGGTGGGACTGAATTCAAACTGCAAAAACGTTCTTAATTTCTTTAATTCTGGCTAAAATCCGTTCAAATGGCCATATTGCGTTAGCACTTGCTTCTTCAGGTAATGCTGCTACGTTGATGGAAGGAGGTAGAACAGTGCATGCAGCTCTTAAACTTTCACGAAACATGCACTTCACAGAAAACCAAGCACGTAACATTTCTAAAACATCATGAATAGGAAAGGTTCTTCGGGCATGTAAAATCATTGTATGGGATGAGTGTACAATGGCTCTCAAGAAGTCATTGGAAGCATTAGACTATACACTGAAAGACTTGCGAAATAATCAGGCTCCATTTGGTGGAGCATTGGTGTAACCGAATCACTCTCCCCACACTCACACATCGCACTCTCTTTTAGCCCAAAACCGTATAACTTCTCCCTAAAATCCCCATGTCCCCCCAAAGCCTGAGTCAGGCTCTACCCAAGTTGCCCCTAATCTCTCTTCCACATTCCCCCACCGCTAAACGTCCACCGCCCTTTCTCAGAACTCACCCATCTTTCCTGCCACAACTCCACCAGTTTCTCCCTTACTTTCCCCTTCACCCCATAATCCCCTATCCAATTCCCCCTCCAATTCAAACCTCCCTTTAATCTAACCGTTCCCTTCACCCACCTCCCTTCTATTTCTAAATCTAATGGCAAAACCCCCGCGATGACTTGAGCAGCCTCTCCCTACAAGGTTCTATACCCCTTTATCATTCGCAATAGCACCCTTCTCTGCTCCCTATTTACTTTCTCCCTCTCTCTCACCCCCATCATATCCCCCCAAGCTCCCGCCGCGTATACCACAATGGGTACAAACATACCTCTATACACTCCCTTTAGCACCTCAAACGCCACCTTCCTACTCCCTACCATCCTTAACACTGCCATCATTTTCCCCGTCGCCCTTCTGGTTACCATCTCCAAATGCCCCACAATCCTAAACCCCCTATTCCATTCCACCCCCAGGTACCTCACCTTCCTTACCGTCCTCAACACCCTCCCAGCCACGATCATCCTTGGCTGCCTGCTCTCAGAAAACTTCCCCTTTAACAACATGCACACTGTCTTTTTCCACGATATAAATCGATGACATACAAATCCATTGACGCCCTGATGGACCAAAGTGAAGTAGTGAATTTTCCAACGGGATTTCTTAATTTATGCGATGTGAATTACCGCCACACATTCTAAATTTGAAAATCGGAGTGCCAATTTATTACTCCGAAACATCAATCAGACAAAGTTATGCACTGGTACACGATTAGTAGTTAAAAAATTGATGAATAATCTAATTGAAGCAAGAATTCTCATTGGAACTCATAAAGGTGAAGCCATACTACTTCCACGAATACCACTCATTACGACAGATATGGCGTTCGAGTTCAAACCACTTCAATTTTCAATACGCCTTGCGTTCGTTATGACTAGCAATAAAGCGCAAGGACAATCTTTGCAAGTGTGCAGTTTGAATTAAGAAAACGAATGCTTCTCTCATGGGCAATGTCACATGCTCCAGAGTCGGTAAACCATCTGATCTTTATGTTTATGCAGAAAACGGACAAACAAAATGTGTAGTACATTCACTACTAGCTTTGCAATAAAAAAAAGACTTTCAGTGAAAAACATTTTTTCTTTCTTTCCTTTCAGTTCACAGCAACGCAAAGTAGGGTATTAAATTGAATGATGTGTTTTCTTGCTGAATCTATTGTTAACTATCATACTTCTATTTACTTCCCTAATAATTAAAATCAGACTGAGCCACAGCTAAACGTGGCCGGGTTTAGCTAGTACACATGTATACATACAGTTAAATTTATGTCTTATTATACATTTTAACGCCTACAAACATAAAATTCTTACTAAATGTTTATTTGTCTTCAATTTATATGAATAAGAGAATCTAAACTTTAATTGATAGAAATATAAAACGAGTTTTTTTCAGGTAACCTCCCTCTCCATTTAAATGAATTTACTTCCCTTAAACCCTTAAATGAATTTTCTACTGAAAAAATTTTCAAACAAAAGTAATAGGTCTCTTATATGTGCAGTTAATAATAATAACAACCAGTATTTTATCCGTCCGGTTGAGGATTTTCATCCATTGTCAGAGCAAATTCACCAAGTTCGCGTAGAGAGTTTAACTTCAACGAAATGTTTCTGTAGATTCACACTTGTTGGTTGTATATATGTGGGAAGGTTATAAGGTTATGTATATACAACACACATAACCTTATAACCTCCCCTCATATATACAACCAACAAATGTGACATTTCGTTGAAGTGAACTCTCTACACGAACTTGGTGAATTTGCTCTGATGATGGATGGAAAATCCGAATCCGGTCAGGAACAAAACTAATATGCATGCTATGACGGATAAAATACCGGATGTTATCCAGCATTGCGGTACCCACCCACATTTACAATAATATACCAAGTTTAATGAAATCTGTCAGTAATTTTTAGACGTAAAGTTACACTTCCGGCCAACCCAATTTTCTTCATATGTTCTATAAATTTAGATTGTCTATGTTCTTAATCACATAACAAACAGAAACACCGATAAACAGTTTTTTTTTTCAAGCAATTTGATCCGCAAATGTTGTACTTATAATTCAATTTAGAAAATTTGTGACAATCGTAATACTTTCTCTTCTCAATAGTAATACATCTCATATAAATAATTACATGGTTAGATTATTTAAACAAAGAGAATTTTTTTTTTTTTAAAAAAAGAAGAGTTTTCTAAATTAAGTTATCAATTTCATTTGATTATTTTTGCTAGATAGACTACCAAACTGACATAATTCAAAGAAATATTTTAGAATTTAAAAAACATAAAAAAAAAAAAAAACCAATGATCAGATATGCTAATTTAATATAAATATTTCCTTATATTTCTAACATTTATAACATATTTCAATAGTCGACTAGAAAAAAAAAAAAAAATACAAGGAGTATTCTGTTACTACGTGAACCAGTTTCTTTGCTACCCAAAAAATTTAAAATCGAGGCATCTCCGCTTAGTAATTCCGCAAAAATATATATATATATATATACTAAAATAATAATAAGTTTAGAGTACTTTAAGGGGATCGTAATAAAAATAAATTGAACAAAGATAAAGATTTTGGTGAGAAGAAAAGAATGCAGCCGCCGCCGTGGTGATTCCTTTTTTATTTTGCAATTTCTTTTTTTCGGTACAAAACAAGAACAAAATTGTCCATAATCAAAGATTATATCTCTTCAGTATGTCCAGACAGATGGTTGCTACTGTTAATCAATTTGTTTGCCGCCGTCTAAGAAGGAGATGCTTCGGTCGCACAAAAATGGTTTTTTCCATAACAACTCATCCCTTAAAGATCACTTAACTTGTCACATTTAAAAAACCCTCAAAAATACACAAAACCGCTTCTGGATTGCGTTCCATACAAAAGGATGTACTGGAAGATTTCTAATTTAAAAATTTTACTCCTTATTTAGGATATAAGAATGATCATTGGCCCTCCCTCCCCTCCACGATCAAAAAATGTTGACTAATAATAACCTTTTAAGAATTTTTATGTACTGTTTCATTTGCTTAATCTTTTTTTTTTTCTCTGATGATTTAGAAATTATTATATTGTAAGTTCCAAAAAGGATCTTTTTTTATTTAGTTAAGATGTCATAAATATGTGTTTTAATTTTGGTTACTTTAAACAAAGTTTCTATAGATGGAGTAACAAATTTTTGAATTCCAATGATCGGGTTGATGTCTTATTTAGACTTGAAAGACTTGTATTACCATTTGACATATTTATATATTTATATTTATATTTTTATTTATATATGACATGTATTTGGCATTGCCATATTGACTTTAGACTTGTATTGCCATTTGAAAGCCACGAATATTAAACTGTCCTACAAAATACGTTCATTTAATGGCATATTTAGCGCGACAAAAGTGCCGTATTAATTATCACAAAATATGTACTTAGCATGACAAATAAAATGTTTGTAGTGACAATTGTAGCAAATCACGCTGTCCGCATAGAAAAATCGCCTTTTAATTTACTGTTATCAACGTAATTCTTAGGTTTAGCTGTATTTTCTACCAATTATTCGTATAATTATACAATAAATAATAATATAGCATCAGGTGGGCGTGGTCTCTTTATTGTTTCACTCTCTCCTTCTCTTTTGGAGAACAATGAAAAAATATTTTCAAATTCGTATTAAACAAAATAAAGCAATCTAAGATTTAATAGTTTTTTCAATCAACCAAAATTATTATTCAATCAATATTCATTCGCAAAGATAATGAAATTTATTAAAGTACTAACTTATTAAATATTAATGTAAATAAAAGAATATTATTTACGCATAATTATGCACATATGATTAAAATAATAAACATTTTTCGAAAGCTATAAAAAGAGTTGGATTTAATGAAATAAGACTTTCTTTTCTCAATTATTAATAATTTTGACACAAACACACAAATACAGATCAATCGTTAAATTAATTTTTTTTTTTTTTACTCAGAAGAACTTACAAATTTATTTCCGGTTAATTTGCAAAAAACTTGACGCAATCATAATACTTCCTGTTTTGCGGTAGTAGGAAGTAAAAAAGAAAAAAAAATTCTAATTGTAAACTTGTAATGTCTTTATTTCTAGCACACAAAGTTTCTTTAATTTATTTTTATTTATTTATTTATTTTTGTTTACAAACGCCTACTTTAAATGTCTTTTGTATTTAACCTGTTCAACTGTTTGTAGTTGTACAGTTTAGTAAATTGCAAGTTCCACTCTATGAACATGTGTTTGTAGAGGTGTTCTATTTCTCAGGTAACCAGTATTTAAACTTTTATCCTTTCATTATATACATATATACAATTCTTTAATTAGGTGTCAAATTAGACATGGACAGGTATGTATATATATTACAATAAATAATAAAAAACTAAGTTGTATGGAGTTTCAGAAGAGAAAAAAACTATATTTATATCTCTATATGATTTGATTTCGAAAATTTATTAATATGTACATAAGTTGCACAAATGTCTTTGGTGACAAAATTCATTTCTTGATTGATCTCACTCTACTATTCACTTTAAAAGAAACACGTGGACTCGTTCTGTTTGATGAGGTAATAATAATGATGCTGATACTAATTCACCAATAGAATTCTACATAGCGTAACTTATAATAATGTTGAGATTCTAAACAGGAAGGAAGTGTCTAAGAACACATGTGAGAATACTAGTTTTGACATTATTTAGAAAAAAACTGTCTCGCCTAGAATTATAAATGACAAATTTTTTCAAACTTTGCATTTTTACTAAATACATAGTTCGGTCTTAAATATTATATAAGTGGGGGTTACCTACACTAGAGGGAAGGTAGCTTGACGTACCTGCATCCACAGAATCCTCCCTCTAAAGTTCATGTCCTCAGCAAAAAGTTTCAACCAAAAGTTATTGGTCTGTAATTATTATGAGTTTGAAAAAAATTCCCTGGTATCGTTTTGGGGGAAAAAAAATCGAGGACAACTAAAATGAAGATAGGCAAACTCGCACTTGCAGCAAAGATTTACTTTACTCTAGTGAATTTTAATTCTTATTACAATTTTATACCTGGTAGGGTCCTTTAAAATAGCCCTTTAAAAGGAAGCTGTCCACCCACTTCCTCAGAGCCCCTTTAAAGATCAATTTGCTCAGAATAAATGATGCAAATAAAAATGATAGATTTGCCTGTGCATATTAGATATACGATTAGATATAAAGAAAATCGTTGGAGTCATTTTCCAAGAAAATAACAAAAACTGGGGAGGGAGGGGAATCGATTCAATAAAGTGGTATTTCTTCACCGTTTTACCGTTCAGACTTTCCTTAGAAACTGTGATGTGATAGCGATAGCAAGAAAAAAAAGATGAGATCATTTTTAAATAAATCTAAAAATTATAACTAGTGGTTGAAAATTGGAAAAGGGTCCAGCCAGCCGCTATCTGCAGGTCATGAACCGCGGCAAACCCTTTTTGTATTTCTTTCAAAAAGGGTCAATATACAGTCAAGAGATAATACCTTACTGGCCTACCGGACCCACCATCTGTTAACAAAGGGTCGCCGACCCCGGCTAAATCAGCCCTTGTTAACTACTGACCTCCCCTAGGGTCAATATACCACAAGAGATGTAGTACTTACACATCAGCGTCGATGTGTGAGTGATGCAAATATATCACGTCGCTCCACTGGAGGAGGGATTCAGTTCGATTCAGGCATCAAACGTCTACATCAGTTTTCAGATCAGAAGCACCATCTCAAATCGCGAGCGCGTCTCTATTTAAGGTTTTAACACTTTACTAACTTCTTTAATATTTTATATTCATTTTATAATTCTTATAGTTATTTACAATTGTGCATCTTAGTTTTCTATTATATATCTCTTTAAATTATTTGTTAAAATATAATATATTTTTATAATCAGTAGTACGCATTTCGAATACCAACTTTCTAATCTCTTACCCTCTAATTAACAATCTCTTGCTCTTACTCATCACTTCATCTTCCGATATCAATAAAACGATACCAATACAGAACTCCTGTTTGGAACTCAAACAGAATATCAAATTTGTGTTTGGTGTAAGCTTGAATATATGTGTGACTGTATTTATAGTATGATCATATTTATAGGCGTGAATGTATTTATTAGGATGAATGTTTGGTCAGGATGAATGTATTAGTACGAATAGTTAGTAAATAGTTGTTTTTTTCTTCTCAGGATTAGGCCATCAGTGAACTATAGTATTCTGCCCACGTTTCTTTAAGAAAGAAGTAATTTATGAAAGGCTATTCAATTTATAGATAATCTAATGTTATGTTCAATTAGTATAGTGTCATTGAGGATGATTATCAGGTGCGAAAGACCTTAGATGTTGTGCACCTTAAATAAATAAATAGAAAAAAAAAATTTATGTTTCCTGCAATATTCCGTTCTAGGACTGTCGAAAGTTTAACAACGAACGCAATAATTTTGCTCTTTTTCTCTTACGATTTGGAGTGGGCAGCATATGGAGAAAGATTCAGTGCCATGGCTAAAGCGATCTAGCCCGGCTACAGATACTTCGTTGTAAGGGTTTGCTTAATAGTGAGCTATAGTTTGTCTGTTTGCATACGCTAAACCCATGTAATTTGCATATAACAGCTCCCTCTGATGGGACACCAAGACCTTGAACAATTATTGGCTAGTGCATTACTTCCGACCAGTTTAATTTAATAATTATTTTTCCTTTTCAAGAAAGTAACGTTTATTTCAACATTCAATACAGTGATAAACAATAAATAGCAGACTTGCTTTAACATTTCCATAATTTGTACCCTATCACATCTGTTTTTCTTTCTTTTTTTTTTCACAGTACCGGTAAAAGAGGAAGTATTGCGTTCGTATCAAATTTTGGAAATTGAGTTTTCACCGGAAATATATGTTTAGAGGTCCCCAGTATTAGAAGAAAAAATAGTAGTCGAATCCGCATCTAACATGAAGGTTTCATGTCCGGTTAAAAAGAACTATCGACCGGAAGTGCGTGTTTACTGATTTTTTTTTTTATGTATGTAGTTTTCCAGTTTTTCGCGATTTTCTCAAAAAAAAGGCTCCAACGATTTTAACTAAACTTCTACGTATAGCACGTACATTACCATAAACACCTATTATTTTTATTTGAAACATCTTCTTGGAATATTGATATTTTGGGGGAGGGTTCTTGGGAAAATGGTAACGTTATGTTTTCCTCTAAAGTGCTACTTCAATTCAATGTGCGGTTTTATCAATCATTTCATGATCAACAGATTATATTCGGGCGTTTATTACCGGCCAATTATGGCGAGAGCGGGTGATTGTTTGAGATATGGCGCGCGAATATTGTCTTACATAAAAACTGTTCTGTGTTATTTAAAGAAATTTTGATTTTCTTACCATAGCGTGCTCCACATAAGGCCGCTCAGGTACCTATACAATATAAAACCCCCCAGTACTTTGTTATGGCCAGTGCAACTAAACATTATAAATGTTATCAGTTAAGAGAAAATTTGTTGGTTAAATTATATTAGTTGGAGTAAGAGAAAGTTGTATTTCATATTCAGAGAATCTCAAAACATTTCTTTCCGAGTGTAGTAAACTCAATTCTCAAAATTTAATAATTTATTTGCAATTTCCTCTTACATTCATAAGAGAAAATAAAAATGTTTTTCGACAATTTTTAACGAAAATTTGCCACAACAAATTTTCTTAAAACGTTTAGAATCTGGTAATGGAAAGGTGGGCTGAATACTACGAGGAAATGCTGAATGTTAACGAAGAAGCGGAAGAAAAGGAAGGAGATACAGATGAAAGAAAAGAAATGGTTATGCGCACAGAATTAGAGCCGGATACCAGAATTGAACCAGACATTGAGCCACCCACTATTGAAGATTTTGAAGATGCAATAGGAATGCTAAAGAACAATAGGGCTCCAGGAGAGGATAATCTTACCGCTGAGATTCTTAAGAATGGTGGGGAACGGCTTCACCAAAGATTGTATAACCTAACTTTAAAAATATGGCTGGATGAAGAGATGCCTGATGACTGGTGCTCAGGCCTAATTTTCCCGATTTTCAAAAAAGGAGATAAGACACAATGTGAAAACTACCGAGGAATAACTCTTCTTAATGTTGTGTATAAAATTATATCGAACCTTATACTACAAAAATTGAAAATCTATTCAGAGAGAATTTTAACGACTACCAGTGTGGCTTCAGGCCCAACAAGGGAACAACTGATCAGATTTTTATTTTAAGACAAATATTAGAAAAATGTTATGGACATAATTTAGACGTACACATACTTTTTATAGATTTCAAACAAGCGTTCGACCGAATAAACAGAAATCAACTTTTTAAAGCTTTACGACATTATGATGTACCGTTTAAATTAATTAATTTAATTAAAATGACAATGTCTAATTCACGTGCCAAAGTGCTAGTTAATAGTGAAATAAGTGGTACTTTCCAATTTAACTCAGGTGTAAGACAGGGGGACGCCCTATCTGCAGTCTTGTTTAATTTGGCTCTGCATAAAGCGATCGGAAGAATTGTTCCAAGCGGTACCCTAGCGACTCGCACAAACCAGATACTGGGATATGCTGATGATATCGCGATTCTGGGAAGAAATAAAAACGCTATAACGGAACTTTTAAATGAGCTGGTACCAGAATGTGAAAAGGTCGGTCTGACAATTAATGACCAAAAAACTAAGTATATGGTAGTCTCTAATTCCGAAGTAAGAAGAGGGCCAAATTATTACATGTATAACAACCACATCTTTGAAACAGTTAGTCAGTTTAAATACCTTGGAGTTCAAATTAATAGGATTAGTGACAATAGGATTAGTGACAATAGGATTAGTCCAGAGATAAAAAACAGAATAATGGCTGGAAACAGAGCGTATTACGGCCTGCTAAAGCTAATACGATCGAAACTCTTGGCTAAAATTACTAAAGTCAAAATGTACAAGTCCTTAATCAGACCAGTTGTTTGCTACGGAGCTGAAACCTGGACGCTTAAACAAGCTGACCAGCAAGCCCTAGGGACCTTTGAAAGGAAAATAATGAGGAAAATCTTCGGTCCAATATGCATACAAGGGGAATGGAGAATAAGGACAAACAAGGAAATAAGCGAACTAATGAATCAAGAAAATATAGTAAGATTCATAAAAGCAAGAAGGATAAGCTGGCTTGGACATGTGGAAAGACTTGCCGTAAACTCTGCCACAAAAAAGATCATGAAGGAGGATTTTCCCGGTAAAAAGAAAAGGGGAAGGCCGAGGAAAGATTGGCGAGGTGATGTGGAGAGCGATCTGAGAACGATGGGCGTGAGAGATTGGAAAGAAGGGATGCAGGATAGAGAGAAATGGAGAAGGATTGTGTGGGAGGCCAGGGTCCACCCAGGACTGTAGCGCCAGAAAAGAAGAAGAAGAAGAAGATTTGCAATTTCCTCTTACATTCATAAGAGAAAATAAAAATGTTTTTCGACATTTTTAACGAAAATTTGCCACAACAAATTTCTTAAAACGTTTTATAGTTTGTAGAGATATAAGGATTTTTGTATTTGAAATATTTTCTTGGATTACAAATGTTTTTTTTTTCTGGTGGGTTCTGCGGGGAGTCATGACGTTATGCTTGCTACTCACAGTCATTTCCATATAATATACGATTCCTACAAAGCTATGGAAGGCATTGATTGTGTGTTAACAATAATCGAGTTTTCATGATTTTTATTAGATATTTTTTTTTTAGCAAAAATTTATGGACAGACTGCCAGTAGGAAGATTTACAATGTTGATTACTTAAGTAAAACCAAAAAAATAAATAAGTAGATTAAAAACAAAAACAAAAAATGTCCCTGTACCCAAACATATCGATATTGAAGATCGACCAGGTCACACGCACATATCAGCTGCTACGTTGTTACGAGTAAAAAAAAAAAAAATATATAGTTATAAATACAACCTCATCTACAGTAGACAGATTTCTTATTCGCGCCTTTCCTCAAATAAAAAAAAAAAAATTATAATAATTAATTCCATAATTATGCAATTTTAGGCTGTAAGACACTCACTCTTAAAAAAATAAAGTAGAAAATTATACGGATTAATGATGCCGAAAATTACAAACTAAACGCCCAAATAAAATATATATTTTATATTAAAGGATAAAACGCGACACCTTTTCAAAAAATGTAATTTGTTTTTTATTTTTTTGGGCAATATCAAATTTTCAGGGGAAGGGGAAATAAAAATATTACTATTTAACATATAACCCCTGATTATATAGCCAAGTTAATGTCTTCATTTGTAGATTTCGTATTAAAAAAAGTGAAAAAAAACAAACTAAGAATGCATACTAAATACATATTTAGTAAGGTAAAAGGGCGTATAGATTGCGTGATCGCGATAATAAAGACGATGTTCCTTATATTTTTTTTCGGTCACAAACTTTAATTACTCATTTTCTTCATTGTCGGCAAACTTCAAATAATATTTTGGAGTATTTTTTTTGGAAGAGTTAGGGGAGGAGGAGGGGGTATTTTTTTTTTAATGTCATTCTTTGAAGGTTCATTTGTTTTTTATTTTATACATTCTCTAACTGCTATAGTGTCAAATTATCGAAACTGAGTTTTTTATCCGGAAGTTTATTTGAGTCAAGTTTTTCATGCGTATTTTGAGATCTCCCTCAATACGGACAAACTGTTTGTAGCAAATGTTCTTTTTGTCTATGTATAAAATATATTCAAAATATGAAAAATTACAGACAGTACAAACTTGATATTCCGTTTATGTAAGTCATCATGCGTAAGTAGCTAGCGGGTTTTGCCTTGTGCGAGAATTCAGTATTCCATTCCCTTCTGGGCAATGATGATGTTGTGGAGTTTTGTGAGAAAAAATGGGCTGCTACAGTTAGTGGTGAACCTAGGTAGCTAAGGCCGGAATTGAACGGCGATAGGAACCGGTGCATGCTTAACCCACCACTCCCCCTCCCCCTCAAATCGCTGCCTGGCATGCTTTGGCCTTCATGGGATGTTGCGCCATAGTGAAATTGAAGAGCTATGTGCAGGTTGATGAGCACCAACTTGACCGTCCAGATACGGAACACCAAAGAAAGAATCAGAGATATTTTCCATGATAGCCTGCTTCTTTTTGTGGTGATACAACTGAATTTGCTCTGTGCAAGTCTATGTTATTACACTGTTTGATAAAAACATCCTGATAATGGACGAACGCCCGAAACCGGTCGATGGCCACGAAAAGAAGTAGACTATCACGGAAAATATCTCTGAAGCTTTCCAGCTCTGCGGGAACCAACCACAACAACCAAAGAAAGAGATTTACACATATCAGCTATCACTACAGGTTTTAAAATATTTGGTATCAAGGTAACTGACTCCTGATGTTAACCTGGGAAAGTTACAAGATGATATCTGGGTTACGGAAACCAAAAAAAGTCAACGAGAATGGCAACATTAGTAATCTAATTGACAGCGTTCCCCCGCAACAAAAATGGCCGTCATACAGATTTCAGCAGCTCCTCACAAACCGTTAATATCAAGGCTTTTTACAGTTTAATGAAGATTTCAATATAAAATCTTAAAAAACATAGAAAGAAAGAAACATGACTCCTTAGTCCATCTAATTTAGTATAAAATGAAAACCGATATCCTTAAAAAAAGTTCGCGGAAGAACTAAATAATAAATTTTTTTGAATATCTTAACGATTACAAAAAAAAAAAGCTTAGTAAAAAATAAATTAATAGAAGCTGCTACTGAAATGAACAAACCATGTTGGTAGATAATCAAATTACCGATGACAGCCAAGAGTTGGATTTAGTGAATTATAAAATGAAACCTCCTCCTCAACTTACATAACCTGTCATAATCATCTACATAGTGCGTGTCTTTTCTTCTTTTTTTTAATCGCTAATTTCTAAGAGAGACACCGCTATAATAAAAAAGTAGTTCAACTTGGTAACATTCATTCCTTTAGTTTTAAAATATTTCTGTTGATAGTTCGAAACTTGAGAAATATTTGTAAATTTTTTTTATATAAAAAATTGAGGTCTAACACATACATTAACAACTTTCTCTCGCTGCAATTATTAAAATTATAATCGACAAAATTTGTTCAAACTTGTTATGTTTACTAAATATTTTATTGCTTTACAACAAACGGTTGCTTTACAACAAACTTGTAATTGAAGTTTGGGGTTAAGTGCAATGTTTGCGTTAAGGAGAGTCTTAAATGAACCATACTCCTCAAGAGGAGGATAGTTTTATAGTCTGATAGTCAGGCTGCTTGCTATTAAAGTCATTAAAGATTAATTCTAAGCTGGTCTGGAATTGTATCCAACATCCGATCTAGGTGGCCAACTCTAATAAGCTTACTCTCTATCCTGGTTGTGTAATACAATGAGAAAGCAGACGAATTGGCGCGAGAATCTTCAAATAAACCTTTTAAGGGTCCCTGAAAGGTTTCTGCGTTGTTCCCAGGACAGTGACAAAATCACGTCCAGGATTCACAACAAATCAGAGGTTTAATGGAGAAATATCATGGCCAAAGGCAAACGTAAGATCTGGAATTTTATGCAGTATTGTGAAAACATCCATATTTTAGCAAGCGAAAGAGTTCACCACCAGGGGACCTTTAAACCGACTAAACCAGTGCCACATGGCTTTAATGACCCAATGTAGACAAGGTTCTGTAGGATCAGGAAACATTGTGGGGCCATTGCAGGTTTTGTTCGACTCAGGAAAAGAACCGCTTTCTGCGATTTCTATGATTGCGAAGACCTAGCAAGAGCGAGATTCCTCCAACTGAATCGTCGGGGTAAAGAACTACACTGAGGCGCCTCTCAAGCGGCTTTGGAGCCTGCTTATGAGCACTATATTTGTGTATCTGCTCTAAGCCAGCGGTTAACTTATGTTAACCCCCTCCCCAGAATCCATAAAAAAAATTAATTTTTCCAGAAAATTATGTTACAAATAAAAGTGATCGGTTTATGTTTGTGCAGTTAGCACTACAAACTTTAATGAAAATTGCTGAAGTCGTATTTTTTCCAGAAAATTCGGAAAAAACTCAGGAAATCTATTCAATTAAGTCCAATTAACTACTTCTGGTCAACCAGTTTTTTCCCCGAACATGGATTTCTAACAATACCACATTTAGAGGAAAACTCCACGTTTCAGTTTTCACAGACCTCCCAAAACATTAATTTTATAAGAAATGTATCAAATAAAAAAGTTAGGATATATATTTAAACGGGCCACTTTTAAAATAACTCTTAAACGAAGAAAGATATCAAAAAAGTGAACATAACGTTTGTTGAAGTATTTGCGCTCTAGTTTATGATGATGTTAATGTTATTTGATTTTATTGCCGCCTTACACCTAAAATCGATGATTGAAAGTTGCAATATCCTTTTGACCCCCATCTTTTACTATTATATTGAAAACTACTAAAAATTGAAGAAAAATGCCGTTTATTTCACTTCAATATTTCAAACCGCTGCCGAGATATTCAATCATAAAGATTAAACTTTCGTCTTTTTTTTCCTATTTCTTTGTTTCATAAACTAAAATTAAAAGCGGATTTTCTTATTAATTTCTAATAAATAAGAGAGTTCAAATGCTGACAACACTTAAAACCTATTTTAGAACCATAAGTGACTTAAAAATCTGGTAAAACATCATTAAAACAATACAATATTCCAGTTTATTTACAAAAGTCTATAAAAAAAATATTTCTATTTTAATTTCTTATCTAATTTATTTCAAAATGACCTCCTAGGCTTAACCGGCACAAGCGAAGTCGCTGCCCAACAGATGAAGTTGCTAACCGGTATCATGTCTGCCGGCATTGCTAAGTAGGTTATGGATTAAGTCTTCTCTAAATACTTCTGGAGTATACCAGTCAATTTTAAAAAAATCGATAGTATCTTTTTAAAGAAATCAAGAAAACTGGATAGTGAGAACAATTTATTGTGTGAAATCATATTTCCGGTAACGTATTTTGATCAAAATTTTCTAGTTGTTTTCCATTGTAGTTGCTAAACCAATTTATCAAGTTCGAGCTTCCTGCAGTTGTTTTTTCGACTTTATTGATGTTTACATGCTAAGTAGACACATTAAGGTCTATTATTTTTAATTGTAATGTTTTCTAGGTAAATTGAATTTTGAGATTTTGGGGGAGGAAGTTGCAACATTAAATCGCAAAATGAAGCAGGCTTACCTGGAGGGCAAAGAATTTTTAATGTTTAACTTAATTACGGATTCAACTAATTGTCCCAATTTAATTAATATAATTTACTGCCTGATCTCTGTACAAACTTAGTTTACAAAAATTTTGTTTGTACAAATTCAATCCGCCAAAGAATTTCGTTTCTTACAAATATTCAAAAAATGAAGTAACAAGAAACTTTCTACTTTAGTTATTATTTTCAAGTTATTTATTAAATTTTAAGCCTATATTTTATTGTAGGTGATTATTTATGATTGGTTAGCAAATATTTTATTTATTTATTTATTTTTGTTTGTTTGTTAAATAAATCCTATATGCAAAAGAAATATATACATAGATAAAACTTGTCATGGACATGCATCATATTGCTTGAAAAATGGTTCGTTCCAGTTTTATTTATTAATATAAAGCAGTAAACAAAATATATCTTATAGCTGTAGTTTACATGTATAGTGTTGTAGTGTTGGTTATGTAATTCCCAATTTCATTCATTTGTCCACTATATTACGTCGGTTAAAATTTATGGAAATAGACAAAATAACAACTTAGGAATAAAGGAGATGAAGATTTGTAGACGAAAAGAGTATTTAAGGTTGGTTTTACCACTCTGGCAGCTGGAAGTTCTATTAAGAAACTATTTCTGATAGTATCTTATTTCTTTTATATTGTGTCCCCTAGTTTGTAAAAATTAGATAGTAAGGTAGACTTGGCCTTTATTGGTACACTATAAACAAAGATTGTAACATCATCAACAAACACTGTTGGCCCGATATCCAGCCTTAATTTCTTCTCGTCCTTCTTGGAAATGGAAGTATTACGACGTGGCAAAGTTTAGAAATTTTAAGGAAAATATATGTAATGAAGTCAAATACAATTGACAGGCATTTGTGAGTGTAATATTAAACGAAGTTAAAAGTGAAACCGTTGGAGCTATTTTTGAAAAAATTACGTGAATAAGCTGAGGATAACTTTCATTAAAGTCCCACTTCCGGTTAATCGATTTACGACTGAAAACTTCATATCAGAATGTGAAGTGGCGGTATCTAAACAGAAAATTAAGTTTGAGATTACCGCGATTTTTTTATAGATATTTTGTCCACAAACACACACACACACACCCACACACACACACCCACCCACACACACACACACACACACACACACACAGAGTTACAGCGGTAACAGGGAGCACAAATTTATGAATAAGAATATAAAATTTATAAAAAAGAATGAAAAAGTGGTGTTGCCCTATCTGTATTTGGATTATGAATTTATTAAATTGTTCAGGTGATTATCTGTTCTTAAAGAGATGTTTTAACTATTTGGGTTACTAATTTATATATATACATAAAAAACTCTTCAACAGGTGAGTTACAGCGTCTTTAAGAAGGAGTTTAGCAAGTTATTAACTAAGAAATATGAAGGAAAAAAAAGCGAAGCATGACGGGATCTTCTTTAAGTATTCAAATAGAAGGAAAAGAGGGCACTCACTCTATAAGGACACAAACAGAAGACTTACGATGACATACTTCTATTCTTCAGATCCTTTTATTCGTTTAACAGATATATATATATGAAATAAAAAATTAATTTACTTTTAGTCAGTCTGGGATTGAGAATAGTTGTATGTTTAAGAGATCTGGTTATACTGGAGACCTGTTCCAGGAAGATGTATACAATGAGAACAAGTGGTGTTTCTGGGGGATGAAATATTGTGTTAGCTATGGCAACTGGAATGGTACATCCTTGCTAAGAGGATTACAGTAGCTCCCACTATCGAAATACGTATTGTATGTATAAAATATATCTGATTATCGGACCTGACTGTGCTACCTTCTGGGAGGTCCTATTTCCTCTGCCCTCTCACACTTCCTCAATATTTTAAAAAACTCTTCAAGAATCCTCGACAACAAGCATCTAAAAAAGAATCCATTATTCTTTAAATATGCTGCTCCTTGTCATTTGCCAATGTACGTAAGTATAACAAATTTTATTTTACACCATAGCATAAATATTTTCGCATATCTCTCGTTTCTATATTTCTCCCTCGTTTATAAATATAATTCTTTCTCTTGCGTATTAAGAGTAGGGAGGGTATTGATGTGGTCGAAAAACAGTTTTTTACTTTCTCTTACTGCTGTAAGTGGAGGCATTGCGATCATGTTAAATTATTGAGTTTACAGCGGAAATACAAGCTTTGAGGCCCTCAGAGTAGTGAGTCGCTTGAAAGACGATGTGGCAGAAGCAGCCACAGTTAGCTAGTGTAGCCTCTGACCTGTAAACATCGTCTCTGGCACAGAGTGAATTGAGATTGAAGATTCTTGTTACAAGCACTCTGAATACTCTTGAGAGTTATGTTGAGAATCTCAGTAAACTCTTGAATGCTTGACCTGTTTTCTTTTTGGTAGCTTATTTAGACATCTTCAGGTGTTGGTTTAGCTCTTCTTGCTCACCTTCTTAACTCTTCTATGTTTTATCCGGAGATTTGTTTAAATCCTCAGATTACCGAACTTTCTGTATTTTTTTTTTATCTCCCAGCTCTTGGAGAGAGCTAGAGACAGCTTCTAGGTGGGAGATTGGCTGTCCAAGTTGAAGCTCATTCGCCAATACATTGCAGTTGGCGTGACAGAGAGGATAATGCATAGTTGAAGTGCGCTTGAAACTGGATGTTTGCAACGGCTGGTAGTGTAACTATTGAGACCAGCGCTTGAAGGCGAATTTTCTCAGTAAGGGCTTGCTTGATTTCATTACAGCTACCACTCTACATTGTACACCATCATTACTCATTGCTCACAATCATTCAGTCCTTTCCCTTACGTCGTAATATTAAACTTTTAATTTATGATTTTCTAGCAACTTAGGCAAACTGTACATCATTAATCGTCACTAGTCATTTTCTCAGCCTTGAGACTATATACGAGATGGACATTACAAGATCTCTTAACAGAACTTTTTCCCGCCAACGGTGACAATTTGCTCTTTCTTTTCTTTTTCGGTTCTTTTCTCTGAATGGGGCAATTAGAAATGTTTACGCAAGAATGCTATATAATTAAAGCACTAACCATTTCCGCTTCATTTTTATATTGACTAAACTGGTGCACCTCTTTTGGGATTAGGGCTTTTTACAAATGTTCAAGCTAGCAGAAGAAGAGCCACCAAATAAAGCATTCATGTGAACATTGTTGTGACCTATATACGAACGGTAATAGATCGCCGCTCTACCACTAGCTCTCAGAGGGGGAATGTAAGAAGCATATCTGGGCATTGGAAGGAGAAGTTAAAGAGAATAGGGGCTATTCCAGCCGCCCGCTTAAAAAGGGTGCCTGTGGCCGCCAATTCAACCTCACTCGGACACCATTCGTACGACCATCCACACTCAACGACCATCATTATCACACTGTCACTCTACCAGTCAGTCTGTCATTCTCTTCCCACGCTTTCATTCTCTCATTCGAATTATACAGTGCAAATCCTCGCAGTGCTTAATATTCTTATTATAAAAATATAAACAGTGTTTAGTTTCTCTTTTATTCTCCCTCCCTAAAATATTCATTACAGCACCTATCAGAAATCGTAACAAACTTCTATTATAGATGGCTCCTTTTTTGCATAGTCACAAAGGTGTAGGGAAAAGGATAATGCAGTAAACATTATCTGGAGAATTAAACAACTTTCAGAAAAATATTTAGCAGGCGAATTAATTTTATTTTTTAAATAATTAGCTAGATCGGAATTATTGAGCTACAAAGGAAATAAAAAGTGGTGCAGATAACTGAAAGATCCTTCCTCAGCCTGCTAAATAAAACACACTTCCTTTCTTGCAACTCAAACACTATCTACACCCACACACATACATTACGGCTTAAAAAATTCTCTCGTTAAAAATGATTAATACTATACCCCCACCTTCATTGCTATCTTCAAGAATTATGATAATTATATTACCATATATGGGAAAACCTTCTAAGTTACAACTAGCCAATTAAATTTGTAGTTCTTTTTTTCTTATTCATGTTTGCTTTTTTTTTTTTTGTTTGCGACAAACATGTTGCTACTGTAAATGGACATAAATATAATTTACTTTTATTATTACGTTAATAAAAATCTAAAATAAAGTCAAACATTTCAAATACAGTTAAATCTAGCTTCTATAAGCTGACATTTTAAATATTTGTGTTTTTAAAAGAGTGAGAGAGAAGAAAATAGTAATCATAATAAAAAACTGAACTAGTTTTTAAGACTGATCTAGTGGGGTTATAGAGAGTTTTCCAATTTGCCATTAAAGTAAATAATTTATTTGTTCTGTTTATTTTTCAGATCAAAAAAAATCTGATGTCAAACATGATCACACGACTTTCTCTAATGGACGTTAATCCAATCATAATGTAGATAAATTAGTCTTTTAACTCGGAATTTTTACTCAAAGTTTATTTACCCTTAGACAAACATAAATTTAGCTAGCCATAAGTGGCATATGAACTAAAATTAATTCGTGGATGGGTCTGCAATGCTGGATAACATCTGCTACTTTATTCGTCGTAGTTCATTTTAAAATGTTCATTTTTTTCCTGACCGATTTCGGATTTTCAGCCATCGCCACAGCAAATTCACGAAGTTTGTGTAGAGTGTTCACTTCAACGTAATGTTTCTGTTACACTCACACTTGTTGGTTTGTTGGTTGTATATATGTGGGGAGGTTATAAGGTTACAGTGTTTGTCATTAAACACACACAAAAACACACACACACACACACACATACACACAGCAACATAACCTTATAACCTCCCCCACATATATACAACCAACAAACCAACAAGTGTGAGTGTAACAGAAACATTATGTTGAAGTGAACACTCTACACAAACTTGGTGAATTTGCTGTGACGATGGCTGAAAATCCGAAATCGGTCAGGAACAAAATGAATATGCATGCTACGATGTATATAAAATACCAGATGAAATTAATTCTTTTAGTAATATGTTTTTTAAACAGAAATGATTTGTAAAATCACTTATATGCAGTTATCATTTCAAGTTTAAAGAAAATCGTAATTCCAGTTACCCGATTTTTCTTCAAATTTGGAATTCCAGAAATGAATTTTATTTTAATGTGCCTTAAAGAATTGATGTATGTTCAATCAATTCTTCCAGAAAATGAAGTATCACATAAATTTTTAGAGCCAGTTTTGAGTAGAAAATCGTGACAAAATTGAAAAAATGAAATATCAAGTTTGTGAGATTTTTTGTTTTTGAGTTTGCTTGTTTCCAAACCGATAAATACAGAAATTTTCTAAAAAAAATTTACTCGTGTCAGGGTAAAACTCAAAACATATAATTATCAGAAGATTTTCTTTGTTGGCCGTTAGTTGTAATATGAAAACAAGAATTTGTTGGCTTATCGACCAACTCAAGGTAAAAAAGAAAAAAAAAAGAAAAAAAAGTATTTTTGTTATTGTTTTTTAATAATTAACATGTTCGACGTTTCGACAAACTTTGTTTGCCTTCTTCAGGAACAATCCAAAAATAAAGAGAAAAAATTATAACACAAAACACAAACAAAAAACAAAATACGTAGGTGCGATTACAGTGGGACAGATTCATAAATTGATTTACAGACTTAGCAGTCCCACTGTAATCGCACCTATGTGTTTTAGTTTTTGTTTGTGTTTTGTGTTACTGAAGAAGGCAAACAAAGTTTGTCGAAACGTTGAACTTGTTAATTATTAAAAAACAATTACAAATTACTATTTTGGTTTTGGTTTTTTACCTTGAATTGGTCGAGAAGCCAACTAATTCTTGTTTTCATACTCAAAACATATACTTTCAGAGGAAAGCTCAATTTTGAAACTTTGAGCTGTAATGGAACAGTTTGTTGTGATTCCTGATGTAGTAGATGTCTTGAAGAGGGCGGAAGTTAGTTGAGAGATTTTGGAAGTTAGAGCTCGAATTATTAATACGAATTGTATAAAAATAAACTGTATTTTAACAATAATTTTAACGTAATAATAATAACAACATAATGCTTAAGAATAAATAGAAGATAAATAACTAATAAATTAGACTGATAAAATAAACGAACTAAGATGCACCACCAAAAGATAATAAGTTTAAATGAAACTGTGTATAGTCGCGTAAACTGCTGCTCGTGTATATGGACGTGCTCGTATCGTCGTATAAGATATAATGCTCCTCTCGTTGTATATGATAGAGTTTATATATCGGTGTTGGCCACACTCACACCAAGACATCTGTCCTAGTGTGCGACCTTCGTAGTTTGCTGACCTTATTTAGGTCAGTGGCCAACCTTATCGGTGCTTGCTTTGATGTAAAGTATTGAAAAGGGCTTTGTTGTTTGTTTGGCCGGCATTGTCTTGAAGACGGCGGCCTGCTAGGTCGCTGGTTATAAATTGCTCTTTTATTACTGCCATCCTTTGTTAAGATAGCAGCTGGCTGGAACCACTTTGACATTGGTATGACTTTCCATGTCATTACAGAGCTATATGAGAAAATAATAATTAAAAAAAAATAGACAAAAACGGAATTTTTCTTCTTCAAAGACCTACTTACAAGGGGCAAACATTGGCTTAACATCAACCTATATCATGATATTAATATACATTGGAAGCATTTATAGAATTCTAAATATTTGTAGGAAATAGTTAACCGGAAGTGTGACTTTGAGGAATAGCTGGTTTTTGGCCTTTTCTGAAAAAACGGCGATAACGATTTTCTTTAAACTTTTGATTGATCACTTCACCGATAAAAACATCTCATTTTTATTTGAAATATTCCCCCCCCCTCTCCAAATGATTTTAGGCGTTTTTGAGGGCCTCTCAATTATGTTTAGGTTTAAGCATACGATACATGTTCTTGTTATAGAGTCCACTCGGGTATGTAATTTATATTTTATAACTCCAACACCTTTTTTGAGATGGTTAAATCATTTAAACTTTTCTAAACATAGCAATTCTTGAGAACATTTTCTTAATGAAATTGAATTAATTGAAAGTAAGAGAAAGTCGTGTGAGTGTTTCACAGCAGTTTATTTTTATTTTTTATGTTTATGATTATTTTCTTTTTAACATCCAGCAAGAACTTGGGAAAATCCTAATTTAGATAATTACAATACAATGAGCGCGCTAAAAGGAAAATAAAGACCCTACAGTTGAAGAAAGAAATATTTAGGAAGGAAAATTATTTGAGAGACAAATAACTCGGTGGGTAGTTCAGGTGTCACTTTGAACTAATCCAGTAATTAATTAAAAGTGTTATCCAAGAAAAGAACTAAGACAAATTTAGAAGAAAAAAAAAATGAAGAATGATTTGTCCTCGGAATTTTTCAGTATCTCTATTAAACAAAGATAAGTTAAAAACAATACAAAGTATAATTTTTTAATTTTTTTATTTTAGTTGAAAGAGTCAATAATGAAGCAAGAAGTTATTAATTAATCCATTATATAAGAAGTGGTTCATCGAAGGACCATGTTACCACGCATGTTCTGTCACACTATTATGGCCAGAGACGTACACGCACATAAACAGATGTTAACTGGACCAAAAGGATTAAAAAAAAAAAATTCAGATTGAGTCATCACAGCTGTTACAGCAGGTATATTAAAAATCTTTACTAAACTATAACACTATTCTTTATAAGTAACTTGGCCTTCAAAGTGTTTTTTGGAGTGATTTTTTTAAGAACAAAGATCAAAGACGGAAAAAAAAAATTGGTGATCTGGTGTGAAAAACTCATATGACTTTGTCTAACTTCAGCAGTTAATACAATTTATATATAAAAGGACCAATTTTCTTTTATACTTCAAACAAAATAATAAAGGAAGTCGTAGAACACGAAACAAATCAATAAAACTGCACTTCCTGTTTTGTATATTTTGATCGAAATATCATTTAAAATTCCAAAATTTCGAAATATGAACGGTTAAAGCAATTGCGCAATTAGTGTTTGTTTTTTTAGTTATTTGTTCACAAAAGCCGAACATAGACTAATATAACACTTTCTTCTAAACCAGTGAGAGAAAACTATAATAGATGTGAGAGAAAATTTAAAGAGAACGGTATTTTGAGAAATAAACTAGAAAATAAGCTGAACACTGGGAAATGAGAGAATCACAAACTGCAAGGACTTTACAAGTATAATAGAAGTTATTATATTTGTTACATTATAAATTTATTGGTCAAAATATTAACGCGTTTTGCAACATAAAAAATTGTTATGCCAATATTATTAAAATAATTTATATTTTAATTTACTTTAATAATTACACAAATAAGAAATTAGACTCATGGGCTGGAATTAAAGAAAAATAACATCAATTTTTATCTAATTATCAAAAAGGTTGACCATCATTTAGCTACATGCTTTTTTTTATTGACATCATCAGAAATCATCTACAGATTAATTAATCAAAAACGATTAATTGCAAATACGATTTTTTTGTTTTTTAAGTGTATTAGAAAAAGTGGGGATATGTTTCCGCGCACACCAGGTCGCGTGTCAATTTAGAAACACATTTCGCTAATATTATTATTATTATAATTACTTGTTTTCTTTTTCTTTTTTTGTAAGAAAAAAAAAAAAAATTAAAAATTTCGACCTGAATTTATCTAAATTAATCTAAATTGAGTTAACACCATATTAATATCACTTTTTTGACACCTATAATTTATATTTAAAATTTTGGTTAATAACCACTTAAATATTTATGATCGTTAACACATAAATATTATTCAAAATAATAATTATATGGAAATAAATAATTATAAATGTAACCATACATATTTTTATAATAATTGATAGCAAATTCATTTTTTGTCATTTCACGGAGAATTTACTTCCTTTTAATCTTGACAGCTATAACATTTAAACTGCTGCCACTTGTTCACGAAAAAGTCGAACATTGAAAATGTTTTAATGGTGTTCATAGTGCTTATTTTTTAATTTCTCTCATTATTTCTATATAGTACTATAGACAGCTTCCTTTATTACCGTAGGTGATAATTAAAACTAAGCGCTCTTACCCGAAAACACATACTTTCCTTCCTCAACAATACCTCAGACCCTCCCCAGCGTGAGGGCATTCAAATGCTAGCAAAAAAAAATCAGCCAGCAATGTCATTTGGGATCACGCTGCTAGGTCATTCTCTTCTTGTATGAGGGTACTTTCAAAAGTTTTCATGGGGAATTCGGAATGAAAAGCGACTGAATAGTGGGTTGCATTTTCTTAATAGCCCTTAGGATTCCGAATTGTCCCCAGCTGATCCTTACGGGAAACTAGTTTTCACGATAAATAGCACACGTGGATGGTCACATAAATAATGCTCACTTTACAACACCATCTGGTTGGTTGAAAGTTAACTACAACGCATTATAAACCGGCTGTTAATTGTTATTGTATCTAATTTAATCTAATAACATACTATTTATTTATTTATTTAACATCAAATATATATAAAAATAGTATTTACTAAACAATAAAAATACAACATGGCGCTAACTGCCCGTATGTTGTAAATTAGATATGTTCGTTTATTTGTATAGAGCTCGCAATATTGACATTAATTGAAACCACAGCTATATTCATATATATTTATATGTTTCATTAATAGTTTCTATATATTTATTTTATTATTATATATTTTTTAGATTTATTATAATGTTTTATTTTTATGTACCCTCATATATAGGAAGATAATATTATGTACTAATCATTTTTTATCATTGTACATACAGTGCTTTGACCCCAGCTGAATGAGCATTCCTTTGCTTCTGTATGACTTATTCTTCTACCCATTATTGTAGCATATTTACTTTTGATTCCCTGTCTAAAGTAAGGCCTAGGTTTTTTTCTGTTTATAACTTTTACATTCCTCCTAGTAAGAAACTGTTGCGATCGTGCCAGATTTTCAAAATACAGTTTGCATCGAAAAGTCTGCAAGTGTGGCTGTGTAGTTTTTGATAAGAAAATCTCAGAAATGAAAAGTTACAGGAAGCTCAAACTTGGTATTCCGATTAGATGCTACCACCGCGCATCAGACACGAAGATTTCGGTCAACGGAAATGCGACTTTACTGAATGTTTTTTTCCATTTTTTTTGTGCTTTTCTTGAAAACGGCTCCAAAGATTTCCTTTAGACTTCACATATAAACTACGCACATGTACACACATAATACCTATCACTTTTATTTGAAACATTTTTCAAGGAAAATTGATTTTTTGGGGGGTTCTGGGGAACAGTAGCGTTATGCTTACCTCTAAAGTACCATTTGATCATAATATATGGTTTTGACCACCTACATAATATTAATACGCACATTGGAAGCATTGAATTTTTTTTCCTTATGCCATTTTGACTTTGGCTATTCAGCCATTTTACGTCGTGCTGCCCAATATAAAATTGGTAATTGGTAAAATGGGAGAGATGTAATGTTCGCTAACTCGGGACAAGCGTCAACGTGATCTGCGGACATGTCACCCTGTAGCCACAATGCACAGACTGGACTCGTCGTTGCCAATCTGACGCGATGTAAATGTTTTTGGAGATAATCGCTTGGCCTACCAGCAATCTGAAACAGTGATAATAACTGGGCCCATGTTTTCCTGCGGTCTGCTGCCGTGTCTCTCTTGGGTGGATCTCTGAATGGTGAGTACTATCAGGCGCTTGGCTGTGCTTAATGTAAATAGGGTAAGTAGGGCGGTTGGCTGTCCAACCGACACAAACCTGTAGCCTCTTCATTACCGGGGTTCCGCAGTGCCTAGTAATCATTGATAGAATTCCACATACATTTGGAGAAAATCGGTTAACCGGAAGTGCGGCTATGTAGAATAGGTTTTTGAGTTTGTTTTTTTGCGAAAATAACTTTAACGATTTCCTATAAGCTTGTTATGCTAACTTGACAAAACGTAAAAGTGTATTACCTTTAGAGACATTTTCCGTGGTAGCCTGCTTCGTTTTGAAGTGTGAAGCTAAGTCTCTGTACGAGTCTGTGTTGGCACACTGTCTGAAAAACGCATCCTGAAGATGGGCGAACGCCCGAAACCGGTCGATGACCACAAAACGAAGCAGGCTACCACGGAAAATGTCTCTGATGCTTTCCAGCTCTGCGGAACCAACCACCACAACAAATGTATTACCTTTATTTGAAACATTAAAAAAAAAAAAACATTTTTGCATAGTTGTGCGGAATTAGTGGCGTTAATTTCAAATTTTATATATTTATATAATTCAGACATTCCAATCTAAGCTATTTCGACAGATAGTTGATGCTCCTTTCTACGCCTCAAACCTTACGCTCCATAATGATCTCAACATCCCTTTCGTAAACAACTTGCCAAGACAAAATATCATAAACTGCATACTACTCTCTCCTTTTGCTCTAATTCCTTTGTACAATCTCTAGGCTCCACTACCATCCTGACAATCCACCTCGCCGTTTGAATCGCCAGTGGCTCCGAGATTTCCTTCGGGACTGATCAGTGCTACTGGTATCCCGTAGAGAGTACTACCGCTGGGTAGTTTCTCTCCTCCTACCTTCTCACAGCCTACAGTTTCATTATTCAACATCCTATTTACTCATTGTATATATGTAATACAGATTGTAAATTTCTAAATAAACCAAAAAAAAATATTTATATACTTGGTTTTGTGTTTTTTGAAACGCTCTACTGGGCCATAATATAATCGTAAAATAGTTGGATCTTCGAGTTGAGACCGCGCAGTGGTTTGTTGTAAGTTTGTCCCATATAACATAGGCTTCTTCAGGGTAGTGTTGCCTTTAAAGCTGCAACACTTGGAAGCTAACTTGCCATGGAAGCCTGAAAGATTACATGATATAATCATCACTTCTCTACCTGTCAAGTAGGTTGGGACTTAAACTTCATCCCTCTATATTTATGTTAGGACAAACATGTAAAAGTTGAGTTTAAAGAAAATTTAAAATTTTATATGTACATGTAATTAAGAGGAGTGAGAGAAAGTCGTAAGATTGTTTCACTCCAGATATTTTAAATATCTAAGATTTAAACACATAAACAAACAGTTTGCATTATACCACGTAATACGAAATATTAACAAATTTTACAAAATATATTTAACAAAACATTAATTTAATTATTTTAATGTGATGAGAGAATTATTTTAAAGAGAGATCTAATGTCCGCTAATTCGGGATAAGCGTCAACGTGATCTGCGGACATGTCACCCTGTAGCCACAATGGACAGACTGGACTCGTTGCCAATCCGACGCGATATAAATGTCGCTAAAATGGGCTGTGTTTTGATAAACAACTCTTTTTTTCCAATCGAGGTAAAATTTATCTCAATATTTGTAATAATAGTATGGACTAGAAAAATACAATTTATGCATAAAAGCACTTATTCCGCCTGCAATATCACACGGTCGTCACAATCAAGTGTCAAACATATGTTCATTAGAACACTAGTTAATAACTTGCCCTAGCAGGTAGCTCTTGCTCATACAAAGAGCAAAGCATTTTTCACTTGCTAAACTTGCTCTTGTAAAGAATTTCTTTCCTGCAATGTAATAATGTGCAATCACTACGAAGCAGAAAAGTTTTTGGATAAGTTTTAAATTAATTTTGTTTTTCCCATTGATTTATATCATATTTTTTTACACTCAATAATATTATGGCCCCCCTTCCTAATAACTCTAGTTTTTGGAAGTCACTGCTTCACACATATTAATACGTTTCACTTTTATGTGTAACATTTTTGCAGAAAAATGCTTTTTGGGGAGACGTAAGGAAACTGAAACATTAGGAGCTTCCTTCTTGTATATAATAGTTTTCTGTAAAATGATGCCTGTAAATAAAATATTTAAGAACAATCCTGACTTTTAAGAAAAAGTTTCCAGGAATAAGAGGAAGCCGTGTGAGTGTCCACACCGGATTTTTTGGTGGATTGAGGGAGAGGTAAAGGAAACAGTTTAATTGCAAATGATGAAAGAAAAAAAAAAACACATATTACGTAAGAGATGTTCATACAATCCAGCACAGAACAAGTCAACCTAATTATAAACATATATGACGTCAGATACAAAGTAGGCAGGCAGGTATTAAGCAGTAGAAGTGGTTCGTCGTCGTTTTGTAGTGCTGCTGCTTGCTGTTGTGGCTTGTTATCTGTCCAAGACTTCCCCCTTTAGTTTGCCCCCCTGCCCAACCCCCGCTTCACCACTCTGTCACCATCATATAACTTCTAGCTACATAACTTCTAGTTCAGTCACGTACCAAATGACAAGCCTAATTAATTATTTCTCTACCTACCTGGCGAAAGTAGATCGAATTCTGGAAGCAGTTTGTCACACATCTTATACAAGTTATCCTGTCTCGTCTCCTCCTTCGGTTTGAGACTGCGATCTCTGTGTTTGTTTTGTTTTTTTTTAATTTTGTTTTTAATTATTTTATTTTTTATTATCCCTCTCTTACAAGCAGTTATCAGCAGCTCTCCACACCCGTATCGTTGTAATAATAATTCCTTATTGATTTCTCTTTCTCCCAAACTCTTTTATTATTCTCTCATTACTTGCCAATTTACTTCTCCACGTCTTAATTTTGTTCTCAATATTAGAGCCATATTTTCACCTAATACTCCAGAATACCAAATGCGCTCCATAAATGCAAAAAGCCAATATTTCAAAAATTTCGTTCCATTGCTACACATTAATATTAACTGATAACTGAACAAAATTCGCTAAAAATTAAGTTACAAACTGGATTTAAAGAAAAGAGGGGCAAAAGGTCCCATAATTTATGATATAATAAATAATTAGTAGAAATATATTATATTATTATCTTTCTTTAGAATTTTATACTGGTATTTTATTCACCCCTCCGCAAAATCAAAATTTATTGCCTTTAAATTAAACATAATATAAAAATCGATTGTGTATATTAACAATTTAATATGTCAACAGCGGGGTTTCTTTATGATAATTTTAAAATTATTTGTAATTTTGAAACTATAATTTAACAATTAATTCCACGCTTTTCTTTTCTTTTTTTTTTAAGCAATTTCAAAACACATTGCCAGATGGAATTAACAGGCCATTGTACCCTAACCATTCTTGCTATAGAACTTGTCGAGATAACTTAGGTTCAAAAAAATGGGCTGCCCTCTGTAGAGTAATCCAAGAAGTCAGTATAATCTTGGGAGCAACATGAAAGTGTTATTAAAAATAATTAAGTAATGAAAGCAAAAAGTCTCTGAAGAAATGATAAATACATTTTTTGGAAAACAGTTAGTGTTTTGGGACGGCTTCGTCCGCAATCCTGGAAAATATCAGAAGAGTTTTTTATTAGAAGAGATATCGTGTTTCATTTTGTTTCAGATGTTCACCCATCTGTTGTATCAAGGTTCTCTAAAATCGGTCAATGGTCACAAAGTGAAGGAGGCTCATGTAGATCCGTTGTGAAACGTAAAATTAAAGTCATATTCATAATTGTATCAATAAATTTTTCGAAATTAAACTCAGATCTATTAGATCCTTAGAAGAAGTAACGTTGTGATTATTCGCTATACTTAGCGAAATAATCGTTGTTTGTAAATGCATATTCTCCAAAAAGAAATAAATAAATAAATAGTTTCGTCCCCGAACTATTTCGTGGCATCTTCAGATTATCTATCAAGATAGAGATGTCAAAGACTTGTAACTACTTGGAATAGATAGCGAGGGTAAAAACAGGCAAACTTGATTACCAAAGAATTTCTTCCACCTTCAAAAAAAGATGTGTGTCGAGATGCTTTTAGATCTAGAAGAATGGTGACTATTATAACAGTCAAGTTGAAATGTAAGAACGGCAGCTAACGGCAAATTGGAGATGATATTAAAATAAATAATAGAGAACATCAAATGTATCGTTATTATTTAACGTTTCATTTATTTATTTTATTTAATTTAATTTAAATATTTATTTTAAATAAAATTAAATTTTAAATTTTATTAATTTAACGACATTTCTATTTAATTATTATTAATGATTTTCTCTATTATTTATTTTAATATCATCACGGTTAATATGCCGTTTGCTACTGTGATGGATGCCAGAAATATAAAAATATATTTAATTTGAAATTATCAAATTATGAACAAAATGTAACATTCACTGGCCAAAGGACTATTCAGGTAGAAGACCACCACTGTCTTTTAGAGTTCATGAACCTTGTTAGCATTGTCTACCCCTTCTTCTCACAGGGGGAGATTTGAACGAACAATTAGAAGGCATTCTTTCAGGACAGTCTGAATCAGCATTCTACGAGTAGACATCAATGCCAGTTAAAGTTATATCAATCTAGGTAGCTTCGTATACTTATATTATTGTGATATTGTAAAGATTAAATTCTTTTAGCGAATAATGTAATTTTTTTAAACACAGTGGTGCCTCTCTTGATTATTACTAATACTTCTCTCTCTTTCTCAAGCTTATACAAAAGCCCTTTGCAAAACCGCTCACGCCACAAGCTACTACTACAAACTTGCAAACCCACCAAATACATTTCACTACCAACCTTCTTACATATCAATTTACCTACATATTTTCTTGTATTAACCTTGTTTGGATTTCATATTTATTTATTATTTGTACAAGCTTCTGACTATCCTTAAACTTTGCACTGACTTTCTTCAAACTTTATCTATTCTTATTAGTATAATTTACTCCTGAAATTTCTTATCGCCCGCCTAATAAAAATGACTTAAATTAACATCACTATTAAAATTTAGTTATAAAGTATCCTTATGGTATTTATTATACAGTATTTTCTAATGTCTAATCATAATTTATAATAATTCCATTTTGTCATTAAACACACACACACACACACACACACACACACATAGTAACATAACCTTATAATCTCCCGCAAATCCAAACCACAAGTGTCGAGTAAAAACGAAAACATTGCGTTTCAAGTGAACTCTCTGCACGAAATTGATAGATTTACTTTGACGATGGATGAAAATCCGAAACCGGTCAGCAACAAAATAAATATACATGCTGCGACGGATAAAATACCAGATATTATCCAGCATTGCAGACTCATCCACATATTCAATGAATCATATTCAATAATATTAGGTTAGGTTTCGACTTTGCTGATAAGTTAGAGAAATTTAAAGTGATCTTAGAGAAAGCAAACAGACCGAAGTTGAAATTAGTGTTTAATTTAAACCAATCTCACAATGAAACTCGGATGTAAGCCAGTTGTTGACGTATATATATATATATATATATATATATACACGGTTAATTTATAGAGTTGAAGTTGGTGATATGTGATTACGTGCGCGATATATATAAGAACATATGATGGTTCTCGTCTGCACTAATTAAGTGAGTGAAAGGGACTTAGAGAGAGAGAGAGAGAGATTAGTGAAAGTTAATGAAGAAATTATACTTAAAAATAATTACGATGCGACCAGGCCTTGCCGGGAGTGTAACAGGCAGATGATAAAGATATTTCTATTTACTTGTTATAAAAGTGGAAAACTATAATTGTCGCACATTCTTTAGAGCAACCTGTTACACATATTTTGTTACTTTCTTGCAGACGGCACGCCATCTAATTTGAAGTTAATCATTGACGCTTATAATGTTAAAGAAATTCCAAACTGATTATAAGAAAAAATTCTTCAATATATCCGTTGAAATTATAACTACAATTAAATTTGAGAGGAAAATCTGAGCCTATTCACCTTCTTAAGCCAACATATCATATTTGGAAAATATAAAGAATTATCTGCGCTTCTTTTAGAATTTCTTATTACTTTCATGCATTTTTGACATCTCCTTCGAACATTAAAATTTTTTAGAGATTTTCATTAATATAAACTTCAAGTATTTTGCCATTAGTTTGGCTATTCTTTAGTTACAGCAAATTACTTTACTTATTTACTTGCTTCTGTACTCTACAGTCCGGCGTGGGCCTTGCTTCTTTCACAAATTTTCTCCATTCGCTCTTTTCCATGCTTTCTTCTGCCACATAGAAATCCCCAAAGTTGGCAAATTACTTTAGTATTATTATTAATATTATTTGGGGCCCAAAAGTGCGGGATCTCAGCCAATATGACTCTTATACCCCGCAAAAATGCTTCTAAGAAGCCTCCTGCCAGCAATCTACCGGTTTGGCTGTAATATATTAAGATATTCACTATGTCCAACTCCCCCAAGCATTTCCTTGCGAGTGTGTCTTCTCCTAAATATGCGGAACTTGGTATTGGCGAAACGGAGACATTGACGTGGGTAGTGGTACACAGTTTTTCTGACTCCGTTATGACACAAAGGACAGACGTCTTAGCTATTCCCCACCCCCAAAAAAAACAACACAACAGTCCGAACAAATAGGACAATATTCTTAACGAGGAATAGCCTAAGCCCTTCCACAAACATCCTGTTTCGAGGCCAAAGTTTCTTCACCTAATTTCCTTACAAACTCCAAGCAATCTGCCATAAACTGGTATTATTTTCCTCTGTCTCACAAACTCTACAAAAGGGCTCTGAATTATGCCCTATTATGTTGTGATGTCTCTTTTAACCACAATACCCATTATGGAATCTAACCTGATGCCAGAAAGAGATACGTGAAAGACATAGCAACATTTCAGTATTAGACTGTCAGACACCGCAGTGAGCATCTTAGACTTCCGACAGTCCACTGAACTCATCTTGAATTGAATCTACACATGCCTGGAAGCTTGACAGGCAAGTGCTCATCAAGGACACACATACACACAAAACCATTTTCTAAAAACCACTTTTCTGACTCAGGGGACCTCAAAACGTGTTATTTCCGGTCGATATCAAAAATTTGACACAATTACAACACTTCCTCTTAGTATAAGAAAAGAAGTAAAAAAGACGCTAATAGTTCTAGAAGTTAATCATTTTTTTTTGAGTTAAAAATATTTTATCAAAAGAAAATTATAATAAATTTAAGGGTTAAAAAAAAAAAAAAAAAAAAAAAAATTAAAATAAACGACAAACCGAGCAAGATGACAAATCATTGTAGTAATAGAAACACGCGAGTCTCGAGCTAGTTAATTATAATAAACATTATAAAATAGTAGAAACTACATTAAAATAATAAATCTCTGTTTTTCTTATGGTTACAGATTTGGGGGGGTGGCGAGGGGGTAAAAAAACAAAATGGCCAAAACGACAAAGCTTTTAATCTTTGTATGTGTATGTGTGTGATAAAAAGCGAGAGATAGTTGTATTTTATATAGTATAACCAGGGTGATACATCTTATAGAGTTCGTTAATTAAAATGGTCCAGAATCAGGTAGGACTTATGTATATAACAAATGACGGAAGGGATGGGAAAGAGATGGAGAGATTGAGATAGAAAGAGGAAATGGTTTTTTTGTTGGTTTTATTTTTATTTTGCAAAAGAACTGGAGCTGGAGTCTGGAGAAGAATACAAACCTAAAAAAGACCACAGATTTATATATAGATTGTAAAGAATTAAACACTTTAGGAAAGTGGATCAATTTATTATATTATATATATATATAATATATATATATATATATAATTATATAGATATTTTAACGATAGAAAACTGGAGCTTTCAGAAGAGAAAAGAGGATACAACTTAAAAAAAATCTATATATAAAAATAAAATAAAATCAGACACCTACATGTGAACGTCAACTTGTATTTAAGATCTAGTTCCATATAGAAATTTAAGTTACGTCTTGGACAACTAAACAGAAATGAACATAAAACGATAAAGATGATTTTTTTAATTTATTTTATTTTTTTTTAATGAACAATTCACTTTATTATATTGTGTTCTTATTAATTACTGGCCGACACAGAGGAAATACAAATTTCAATCATATCCAATTCTCGAAATTGAATTTTCATCTGAACTACATGTTTGACGTAAATATGATGAGAAAAAAAGGAAAGTGCTTAACGAAAACTCGTAGAAATCTCAAAATCAATTTTCCTTTTAGTTAACATCATTATCATCGTAGTCATCTTGATGTTAAGGCTCAAATCTGTCAACTGGATATTTGCGAATTTATTGAATTGTTTATATTCAGTTTTCCCTGATTTTCTCGATAAATATTTCGAGTGATTTTTCTTTAAACTGTACCGTTAATCTATGAACTGTTGCTCGTAATCTCCTAGCACGAGCAAATATTGCAATCGTGTCAGATTTCCGGAATTCCGTTTTCACCGGAAATACATGTTAAGGAGTCCTCTGAATATGAAAAAAAAAATATTTTTACAACAACGAAAAGTCGCAGGAAGCTGAAACTTCGTTTTCCGTTTCAGACACAAAGATTTCGGACAAAATCCATCAACCGGAAGTGCGACTTTACTGAATAGTTTTTTTTTTGTTTTTCATAATTCTCAAAAACGGTCAAAACGATTTTCTTTAAACTCCATAATCTATCTACACACATAAATACCTATCACTTTTATGCCACATTTTCCCGGGAAAATTAATTTTTTGGAGAGTGATGGGGGAGCGTTATGTTTCTGTCTAAAATACCATTTCAGTATAATAAAATAATTTTACCACCTACATAATAGTAATACATATTAGAAGCATCGATAGAATTCCCAAATTTGAAGATAATCGGTTAACCGAAAGTGCGATTTTTACCATATAGGTTTTTGTATTTTTTGGAATTTTCTTGAAAACGATTACAACGATTTTCTTTAAACTTGCTTGCTTCCACGGAAAGAAAATATCTCACTTTTATTTGAGAAAGTCGTGTGAGTGTTTCACATCAGATATTTTTTTGTTTTGTTTTTGTTGAGGTTCTGGGGGAATAAAAAACGTTAAACTTTTCTCTAACAATATAAACTTCATTACAATATAACGGCTTTACCATGTATAGAATTTGAAATGGACATAAATGCCTTTGGTATTTTATCCGTCGTAGCATGCATATTTACGAGGTGACGACTGTTTGTTGTTGTTCCCGCGTAGTGATTTGTGACAATGGAAAAAACTGAGATTCGCGCAGTGATTAAGTACTTTGTAAAGAAAGGTATGAAAGCAAAGGAAATTCATGCCGACTTTCAGAACAAACTGAGGGACTCTGCTCCTTCATATTCAACTGTTGCTAAGTGGACCAGCGAGTTTAAATTTGATAGGGAGAGCTTAGATGATGATCCGCGTAGTGGACGGCCAAAAAGTGCTACGACCCAGAATTTATCGCAAAAGTGCATAAAATGGTCATGGAGGATCGTCGACTGAAAGTGCGAGAGATTGCTGAAGCTATAGGGATGTCATCTGAACGGGTATATCACATTTTTACCGAAGAATTGGGAATGAAAAAATTATCGGCAAGATGGGTGCCGCGGTTCTTGACATTGGACCATAAACGCACCAGATTGGAAATGTCCGAACAAAGTCTGGCCCGTTTTCAGCGCAACCAACAAGATTTTTTGCGCCGGTTTGTGACTACGGATGAAACTTGGGTCCACTACTATACCCCAGAGACAAAACAGCAGTCAAAGCAGTGGAAACATGCTGAGTCACCACCACCAAAGAAAGCAAAGGCAGTACGTTCGGCCGGAAAGGTCATGGCCTCAGTTTTCTGGGATGCAAAAGGCATTCTGCTGATAGATTATCTTCCTACTGGCCAAACAATTACGGGGCAATACTATGCAAACCTCCTAGACCAACTACAGGAAAAGATACGCGAAAAAAGGCCTGGTTTGGCAAGGAAGAAAGTCATCTTTCATCAGGACAACGCCCGCCCGCACACAAGTGTTATTGCCATGGCAAAACTTCATGAACTGAGGTACGAATTGTTGCCACATCCACCTTATTCACCTGATTTGGCACCATCAGACTTTCATCTTTCCCCAAGCTGAAAATTTTCCTCGGTGGACGGAGATTTCCTACAACGGAAGAACTGACAGCCGAATTGGAGAGGTACTTTGCAGGCCTGGAGGAATCTCATTTTCGAGATGGGATAAAGGCATTGGAACATCGCTGGACCAAATGCATTATTCTACAAGGAGACTATGTTGAAAAATAAAAGCAGTTCCACCGAGATAAGACACTTCTTTCTAGTACATTCCGAGAACTTTTCAAACCACCCTCGTATTTTGTTCCTAACCGGTTTCGGATTTACATCCATTGTCCGATTAAATCTATCCGCTTCGTGTAGAGAGTTCACTTCAAACGCGTTTGACGTGAAGTCTGTATACGACCTTGATAAATTTACTTTGACGATGGATGAAAATCCGAAACCGGTTAGGAACAAAATTAATACGTATGCTACGGCGGATAAAATACCAGTTGTTTTCCAGCATTGCGGGCTCATCTACATACTGGACATAATTGGGCCCATCTACATACAAATGCATTGCTAGAATCCAAGATTGAAGATAATCGCTTTACCGGCATCTGTTATGGTATGTTTAGATCTGACATTTATTGCAAGAAATTTCTGTCAGACAGTAAGTGATCGCTAATGTAAACGGTACGAAATTTGTGTGTGATATATGTAGTTCAAGTGTCAGTAACATGTGTCCTATACATCTATATACGTAGCTGTAAGCACTATTACATTCAAGTTCAAACTCGCCTGACAAAAATTGCTTTAAATGACCACCGTCTACTTTTCATTATAGCTACATAAGTGTCGGTGCATTTAGTTTAACATGGGTGAGAAACAAGAGTGGGGGGAAAAAGAGAAGTCGAAGAATTAATCGATATGTATCATAACAAACCCGAATTATGAGATATTAAAAGTAATGTTTACCGCGCTAGAGTGAAGAAAAGAAATGCTATAGAGAATTGCTGTAGAAGAAACCACCAGGAAAATCCATAATCTGAGGAATCTAAAACAAAACAGTGAACCTAAAAACAAAACATTCAGAACAAGGATCGGATGAATTGTATGTCTCAAAATGGCCTTACTTTAAATTGCTGTAACTTCTACACAATGGTTCAGCGTGCAGACCGCACTAGGAAATATAGCAACGGTAAGAAAACAATGTTATTTGTAGTCTTTTTATTTTGAATTGATTTACATTAATCATATTGCCAATCAACTTCCTCTCGGGAACTTACAAAATATTCGCAAAATTCTTCTCTTATTTCTTTGGCATTATTCGATAATTATTGCTGCCTTGTTGTGCAAGTGGTAGCAAGGTATCTACTGACAAGCCCTCATTGCGCCAATTTCCCTGTGTTGTTTCACCGGTTACCGGGTTTTCGCGGTCAAAAGTGCCATCTGGAGCATATACGTTTGCAGAAGATTTGTCAGACAATAAGTAACTGTGCAAACAACAAACGGCTAAAACTACACAGCCAACACATTCTAGAGCAAGAAGAATCGAAAAATGACCTACCGTCTGACAGTAATCTGATTTTTTGCAATGAAAGAAATGTACAAATAGCAGGTGTAAACTGTTAAGACATTTTTGGTTGCATGACAGAAAACTCTGACGATGTCGTGCACATATCCATGCTACAAATATCACGTAATTTCTGCCACAATATAAACACTGAACACAACTTACTGCCCGACACTTGACATAAGTGTCTGGATAGAAGTGTCAGATGTAAACGTATCCTTACTTACACAATAGGTTTGTTGATGAGTTTTTCACAATTTTCTCAAATAAGGCTTCAATGATTTTTTTTTTTTTTAATTTTACTGCTAACTGCCTATATACTATCATGCAATGTAGTCATAATTAGTTAATATTCCGAGAACTTGTGTGACTTAAAAAGTTTTTCCAAGAATAAATGGTATAGAACATTTATTTCCTGAAGAATCTTGACGTGCTGTACGGGTATTCCACCGTAATACCATGAAGAACACCTACACTGACACTCTCAAGTGACACTCAGTGCTCCAAAGACCTGCAGCAGAATGTTGCAGCAATCATTTGGGATAGGTTTAGTGTATCCATGGGCAAATTAGTCATCTCCCCCCGCACACCCAGATCTCTCTCACTTTAACATTGTACACTTTACATAAGCAGGTTGGTGTTAGAATACTCTAAAAGACTGGAAGGCTTTCTTCTCAGAAGGATGTGCTTCTAGTATGGGTGCCAGGTCACATGGGAATTTTTGGAAATGAGGAGGTGGATAGGTTTGCCAAATTAGTGCCTCTCTTCCTTTCATTGGTCCCGAGCCTGCTGTTGGCGTGTCTTCTGGCACATGTCTGTCAGGCTTCCAGACATGGACGCTTCACAGCATCATCCTTATGGATGAGCTCAGTTGGTTTTCCGTAGTCCAGAATGCTCATCGGGGGTCCGGACAAGGCCATTAGTGAGACGTTGCTGTGTTTTTTACGGAGCACTCTCAGGCATCTGGTTGGACCTCTTACTGGACATTGCGGGTTTAAGGAGACATCTCTACATAATGGATCCATTTTGTAGAGTCTGTGAGACAGAGGAGGAAACACTCATCCATCTTATGACTGATTGCTTGGGTTGTGAGGAAATTAGGTTCAGGACCTTTGGTCGGAATAGGATGACTGTGGAAGAGCTTAGGCTATTTTCGCTTAATCTTAGATGATGGACACTTTACATAACACCATAGTCTCTTACAAACTGTAACATTCAAGGGAGCTACAATATAACTTTAAGGTCGTATTATATTATAGACATTATAGCCACATCATTTTTAAATATTTAGAATCTAGGACACCATACTCTAAAAACAAAAAAAGGATAATCTTCTGTCCACTATTTGTATACTAAGGCCAACTAAACGTTTAGTTTATTTGGGAATGTTTAGTGAAAATTCTAAGATTGTAGAAAATTTTAATTAGTTTTGTAACAAGTTGCAGTTAGGAGAAACTAATTACACAAGTAAACTTGGCAAATTTTCTTCAGACATATAATTTATTCTTTCAACTGTTTATTTGTCTTCATTTGACTTATTTGGTCATTTGTAGGTACGTAATAAGTAAATGGAATATCAATTTTTTATATTCGACGATTTATTGTTAATTGAGATATTTAGTTCACATACATATATACTCATACAGACAGACAGACAGACACAAACTGTTAGACACATTTTTTATCATAATCAATGAATCTTGTAAAATTTAATTCCAGGGAAAAATTCAATTTAGAAAATTTGATTATAGTTGTAAACTTTAACTTAGAGGATATGAAAAAATTAAAAAAATAAGTTTTTAACTTTTAACCGGAAGTCTTTGATTAAAACAGCTGGGGGTGGGAAACAATGAATTCACCGCTATTATTAAACCAACAGTAAACTGATAAAGAAAAAAAAAAAATTAAGCCCAGTTTTAATATCCGGTTTATTTATTTTATATATATATATATATCTACCTACAATATCCTAAGTTTTTTTTAACTAAAATTATATATTATAAACTATAAATTAAATTTGGTGATGATATCATCATGTGTTTAATAATTGATTTTTATGGCGTAGTAAAATATTACAAAACTATTAAGAGAGGTAGGATTGAAAAAATAAATAAATAAATAAACAAATAGATTGATTTCACTATTTTTAGTTTGCGGCTCCTTGTGTTTGAAGTATTTAAAACTGGATCATATGTTATTAATTGTTTATTGATTATAACATAATATTATATAGTTCGCTTTAAATTGGATTGAAATTTAATCACGATGTTTTCTTCTATAAATAAAAAAAAAGTTTATAATTCAAAATTTCTTATAAAATTCAATTAACTTGGATTCGTAAACTGTATCTAGATTTAAGTGGATCTTATTATTTCTCTCACAGCTGGTTAATAGAAAGTACTTTGATCGTGAACAACAAATATTTTTGATATGTTGAGTGTGAAAAAGTGAAATTTTTAAAATGATAAAACTTTTTACCACTTTTATTTGAAACAATCTTCTGGAAAAATGGATTTTTTTGGAGCGCCATTGAGGAATCTGTGGGCGTAAATTTAAACTGCCATTTTACAAGCTTTTCTTAAGTGGTTGAGATAGATAACGCCTACAAGTCACGTCAGATTAAACAAGTACTATATAAATTCTACCACCTCTATTTTCTACGTAATGCAAGCCCCAACGAAATGTTTATAAACATTGCAAGTTTAAAAAAAAGTTATCACTTATAATAAATTATAATATAATTGCAGTAAGAGAAAATCGTATGATTGCTTTACACCAGATAATTTCTCTTATTGCTATGAGAGAATGTATTGTTTTTGAAACAATTGCTGCAACGCCTTATACAATATAGGTTAGGCATCTTTGAAACTTTTACTGTAATTCTGGTTTAGTATATTATTTGCGCTTCAAGACTTATAATATATTTATAACTAAGGAACGGATTTTTATGTATTTAAAAATGCCAAATATTTAATTAAAATATGCATTTATTTTCGTCAATTATGTGGAAAATATGTGATTTTCTTAAAATATTTTCTGGAATATTTAAGTAAAATGGACATTTTTTTTTTATGAAAATGGAATTTTTTTTGGGGCAAGTTATAATTATTTATACAAGAAAAGAACATTTTTACAATTTATAATAATTTATTAGGAACAAAATAATTTGTTTTTACAAGTTATAATGATTTATACAACAAAGAACATTTTTACTATTTATAAAAAGATGTGTTAAATTTTCAATTTTGAAAACTTCACTCTTCGAAATTGTTTGCAACCACATGAAATTTCAAATGTTGGAACGTAAAGTGACGACGATCTGGGCGTAAGATGGACTTGTAACGACTAAAAGATCGTTCAACATCTACAGATGTTATAGGTGCCTTGCTGAAAGAAGTTATCTCGTTGGTTGTAAAGGGTACACGATGTTCTGAGGTGACTTCTGTTCCACTGATAATATCAGAAATCTGGCAGATGGTCTCCCACCCTTTGTTCTTGCTCAGTACTTCTACCAGTTTTGATCTGATCAGATCTCCCTTACTCCCAGGTATTCCTTCCACCTTTTCGATGACTTTTTTAACGTTGGACACGTTTTCTGTCAGTCGAACATTTTGGGACTCAAGTTGGGTAATGGCTTGTGCAAGAAATACGCAATTGTCAGAAATGAATGCAAGGTCGTTCCTTAAATTAGGTTTCTCGAATAAAGACTTGGCTGTATTTATCGCTACTGCTTCGTCTTCGAGATGTGAAAGGACATTCTTGATTTTATTGTAGTTTTCATAGTAATACTGAGCTGCTTCCAGCCAAGTACCCCATCTTGTCAATATTGGTTCTGGTGGAAGGCACAAGTCTGGATAGAGATCTTTTAGCATTTTAATGCGACTTGGTGCTTTTAAGAACACTTTTTTAACCGAGGAGATTAAGGAATCTACGTCACTGAACAAAGATCGGACAGTTTCTGCTACTCGATGCAAGAAAGGAGCAATACACGCCACATGAATTATCTTAGGATAAAATACCTGAATAGATTGCCCAGCCTTGACCATGTTGGGGGCAGCATCAGAGAGAAACAAAAGAACTTTTTCGTTCAAAACTCCACTGGGCCATAGGATATGCATTGAGGCATCGAAGAATCGTGAAATGGTGGAATGATTGCATTTTTCGAGAACCTCACAGTTCAAAAGGAATGGCTTTGAATCCACATCAGCATCACTGTCAAGTTTTCCAATAACTGCATTGGCAATATACCTGCCCTCAACGTCAGTGGTTTCATCAATTGACACCCAAAGGTCCATCTTTGATATGTTCTCGAATTTTGGTTAGTATATCTTTATAGATATCTTCCAGGTAGTTTTTCCGCAGAGTGCTCTCGTCAGGCATTTTTTTCCCAATATAGGTCTCTAAGAATCCTTTGAAATGAGCATTTTTAAGTTTGTGGAAAGGGATATCTGCTCTTACCAAAGCCCGACACAGATCTGTATTCAGAGTAGACTTACTTGATGATGGAGATGTAAGGAAGACTTGATAGTACGTCCTCTCTTTCTTTCTGTTTTTATTCTCTATGTGCGATCCGGTGGCAATATGTTGGGTGACTTGGGAACGTTGAGAGCAAGAAACGCGCTTGTCACAAGCTGTGCAGTACAAAATGTCTCCATCACTTCGAAAAAGTTCTGCTGGAAACTCGCGAAGATATTTAGCAACCAGTTGTCTGTTTGAGGCCCATGTTCGTGGCATTTCCCCAAAAAAGAATACACTAAGTGACCGAACGAAATGAATTGGACACTTCAACGAACGAGCTGAAAGAACAGACAACTTCAAAGAACTAACAAGTGCCAGTCACTGTTTAGCAGCATTCTGTGTAAATTACAATAACCATTGTACCCACTGTGATTCACAGCCCTACAGTCTGTGGTTCACAGTTCCTGTCAACCACCTCCCAATTATGAAAATATGCCCAAAATGAAAAATATGAAAAAATATGTACATATTTTGATTAAATATGTAGAAATATTTATTTATTTTGATCAAATATGTATAAATATGCGATAACATCCAAATATGTGGAAATATGTGAAATAAAAGTAGACTTAAACGCCTTAAAAAGTGTCAGTATGAATACTTCTAGTTGAAAAACGTCTGTAAATTGCCTAGAAAAAAATATGTAAATACATACGAATCCGTTCCCTATTTATAACAAATAAAAGTAAAAATATTATCAACTTTATTTTATTTTTAGATGCGAAATAATTCATCAGAATAATAATATAATAACTTTATCTCATTTTTACCAAAAAGAAATAAATATTTATTTATTTATTTATTTATTTATTTTAATTTATGGATTGATATCGAGCTGAATTTAATATTGTTATTAAGTAACTTGATAAAAATACTCAATCTTGGATTTTTCTTATTCTTAACTTTCAACTAGAGAACCTAATCATCATAATTAACCGTATGAGTGTTTCACATCAGATTTTTACTTTCTTATACTGCTGTAAGAGAATGATTACGATTGTGTCAATCGAGTTTATCGAATTTTCAATATCGAGTTTTTTTTCCGGAAATATACGTTTTGAAGTCCACTGAGTTAGAAAATTGATCTGATTTTTAAAAAAATTGTCTGTGTGTATGTATGTATGTATGTGAACATTATAGCTTAAAAATGAAAAATCGCAGAAAGTTCAAACTTAACTTTCTGTTTGGATATTAATTTTGGGAACCGACAAGAAAATTATCTGCTAAAATTCCTCAACCGTAAGTAGCAGCAGATTATTATTATTTATTATTATTAGTCTGTGAGGAGGGAAACCTTACGCTATCCAAAGCTTCACTGGGCCCATATAGCTCCCCCAAAAAAAACAACAACAAACCGGGTCTATAACAAAAATCCAGACCCTGATCTAACCCATCTAAAATTCACTGCAGTCTGAACAAATCGGGCCATAGCATAAGCTTTTTTCCCATTCCGATCGAAGGTCTTGAACACCGGAAGTATTATCCAGTAACATGCCAGACGAACCCAATCTTGACCAATCTTCCCTAGAGGATAACCTGACACTGTAAGAATGCTCGAAAACAAGTCTTCAACATTCTATCAGAGGGAAAACCTGCAACAGGAACCTTCAAAAGCATCTCGCGATGAATGGTAGAGTGACCATATCGCTTACCCTGCCAAAAACCTGCTTGTTTAATGTTATAACAGGCTTTCCTTGCCATAGTTTTCATCTCTACAAAGAGCGGTGGAATTCCCAATAAAGTCTCCATTGCAGCTGTAGGCGTGGTCCTCATCGCACCGGTCACCGCCAGACAGGCCAAGCGTTGAATATCCTCAAGCAGCAGTCTAGCGGCTTCTTATCTCAATGCGAACTCACCACACCACAGCCGCATACAACAACCCAGGTTTAATAAATACCATAAATTCAAATCATCATCTGGGAAGTAATCCTCCAAGTTTTACCTACGATCCTTCGACAATTGCCTTTTGATGCTGTGCCTTAACATGTTCCGACCAATTCTATTTTACTGTCAAGAACCACCTCAAGAAACTTCACCGATTTGCAAATCTGAACAGAAGTTCCTAATAACCTAGGAGGTTTTATCCTACGCTCTTCCTCCTATTAGTAAATAAAATCACCTGGGCCTTACTGGGATTAATTGAAGACCCTTATCCTGAGTCCATGTTGAGGGACTTTGCATTAAGTCTGAGATAGTAGTCAGACATCGCCCCATCAATAAAATAACATTATCATCGGCATATGCCTGTACATAGAATCTCGATGAATTCATCCTGGTTAACAGTTCATCCATGACAGCACACCATAACTTTGGTGAGAGACAACCACCTTGAGGACACCCTCTCCCCGCTCCCACAACCACAGTAGCATACCTATAGAAGCCTGTATAACTCTACTTCTTAAATAAATACCTATCCAGTTAATTAAAACTGGTTTTATACATTTTCGACCTAGGGAACTTCAAGAGCATCAAACGATACTCTGTCAAATGCCCCTTCAAAAGCACCCTAAAGCATATTCCTTTGTCTCTAGAGCAGATTCTATCCTACCTACCAGACAATGCAAAGCAGTCTCTGTCGATTTTCCTACTGTAAAAGCATGTTGGTTTGGATGAAGTGGATGATCCTTAGATGGCTGGATGAGCAGTAGATTAATAGATTTTTTTAATTTTTTGCGATTTTCTCAAAAATGGATCAAACAATTTTCTCTAAACTAAACACATCATCTACATAGTTAGGAGCTAAGACATTTATTTGAAACATTACTCCGGAAAAATGCATTTAAGAAGGCTTTTTGGAGAGTAATGTTTATTCTAAAGTATTATTTCACTTTATTTATAGCCTGTCATCCAAATAATATAATAAAAATTAAATATGTTGCCAAAATGCAAGTTTGAAAATCTATTTTTATTGAACATTATTTTTCACTTTTTTGCAATTTTCTTGAAAACGGCTCCAAAGATTTTCTTCAAATTTGGTATACCAACTACTCATACAAGGAGCGACAATGTTTATTTGGAAGATTTCTCCCGACAAATTCATTTAATGGGGCTTTTAGGGAGAGGGAGGGTTATTATGTTATCTTCTGAAGGCTATTTTAGTTTATTATACAATTCTGTCAACTGAATAATATTAATTAGAATTAAATATGTTGGTAAAATTCCGAGTGTCAAGAAAGTCATTATTACTAAACAGTTTCCTGCCACTTTTTCATTAAAAAAAAACGAAAAAAAACGACGCATTTCATTATTTGCTATATTGAATTTGTTATGAATATATAGAGAGAGACCTATCACTTTTATTTGAAACTTTTTTCCAAGATAGTTCAGTATTTGAAGAAGTTCTGTGGGAAGGGGGAAGTTATGATTTCCTTAAAAAATTGATTCTATTCAATTCAGATCGCCCCATTGATATAAAATGAAGACAATAATTATTTAGTAAAACTAATGAGTTTGAAAAAAAATTGTCAATTATAATTCTGTAATCTGCAGTAAGAGAAAGTTGTGTGAGTGTTTCACACCATATATATATATTTTTTAACGTAACTAGTGCCGTTTTATTTAAAAAAAAAACAAAAAAAAAAAACACATTTTGGGTCAATTATCTATAAATAGAATTTCCCGTTATTTAGAAACTAGCTGGTAACAGGATAGTTGGGCCGGGAGGACGCCACAGTTTATAGTTCAGTTCAGAATTGTCCGTGTACGTAAAACTAAGTGTATTCCAGTTGGACATGTATATCTAATCGATTACCATGTACTGGTTATTAATACCAAAGGAAAGGAAGGGGTGGATTCAGTTGGCTGTGGTACAAAATATTATTTAACTAGTGGAGGAGAAGGTTCACTATAGCGGTGTGCCCTCTCCTTCACTTTGCATTCTATTGCATCTAGTGAGCACTGCACGCATGCCTAACCTAGGCCATATGGTTTATTAATGTCATTATGACGCGAAACATTGCTAATGTTTAAGAATGTATTTGAAAAACATGATTAGCGTCTCTGATGCCTCTTTCACCAGCTAATAATAGTATTTTCTGCATTTCTTACTTCACCCACTGTATACAGCACAGTATTAGCTGGGTCTGTTTCTGGTCTTTGGTTCATCATATGATTACCTCATATTGAAATTCTAGTTGGAAAATGAATTGAATAAAGCAACTCCATTACTTTATAATGTCCATCTGTGGTTTACATACCATCTCCCAATCAGGAATAACGAAAGGAAAGAGGCAATAAGCCCCCCCTATACAAGAAAAATAATTAGTTTGAAAAATATGATTCCAACTTATATAATTTTTATATACAAAATTTCATCAAACATGGTATGTTTACTTAATGTTTATTTACCTTCCAGATTGTACAGGTAAGGGAAGGAATTTTCTATATTTCAAAAATCTTATGTGATTTACAAATTTCCTTCAAACTTACCAATGTTTACTACATTTTTTCAGTTTTCTTCGAATGTTATATGAGTGGCAGGATCTAGACTTAAGTAAACGACATTTTTTGTGAAAATCTAAACTTTCCATTGCTTTTTCATCTTCTAACCTCCTTCCACAATCAACTTTTTTGTAAAAAAAAAAAGGTTTCAAAAAAAGTGATAGGTATCAGAGACATTTTCCGTGGTAGCCTTCTTCATTTTATGGTCATCTGTGTTTGTATGGCGAACGTCAATAATTTCGAAATTGTATTTTCACAAGAAATTAATATAGGTACTAGTAAGTAAGTAATAATTAATTATTATTTATATAATTATTATAAGTACTAGTATAGGTACAAGTAAGTAATAGGTACAAACGTGGTATTCTTGGACATTCTGTGGACAAAATGAAACCACGGAAAATGTCTCTGATACTTTCCAGCTCTGCGGAACCAACCACCACAACAAAGTGATAGGTCTTTGTATGTAAGGTTAGCATTCCAAGTTTAAAGAACTCGTCGGTCTCTTTATTGGAGAAATCAGCCAGAAACTGAAAAATACGGTTCTATGAAATTAACCCATCTTTAAATAAATTTTCCCAGTAAAAACAGGTGATCGATTTTTGACCAATGTCCGGTCAACATATACATATATAATATCACTTTTTCTGACCCAATGGACCTTAAACTTCTAATTTCTTGTGAAAATACAATTTCGAACTTATTGACGTTTGCCATACATCCATTTATCAGCGGTAAGAGAAAATAATAAATGGTATTTCAGAGGGTAATCCAAGCTATCCCGAGGGAACACTTCGAAATAAATTTTCCCCGAAAAATAATCTCAAGTAAAAGTAAATAGATACATATCATATAGTTTCGCGTATCAAATTCAAAAAAACCTGTAGGTATTGTTTGCGGAGAAAATTTCGAAAAAATTTGATGAGAAAATTTCTTTTCCCATCACTGATATCTCTTTAAACTTGGTATTGTGGCAGCAAACATTTTACAGGTTGATAATTCATAAAATATTTTGTAAAAAAGAGAGACCATTTTTCTAAATACCACTTTTTTCTGATTCAAGGGACCTCAAAATATGTATTTCTCGTGAAAACTAAATTTCGAAAATTTGACACGATCGCTATATTCTTCTTACTGTTACTGCAGTAAGAGAAAGCAAAATAACACAAACATATATTTTTTTCCCCTAAGGAGTTCACAAAACGTACATTTTTGTGAAAACTCGATTTTTAAAAAAAATCTGACTGGAAAGCAATACTTCCTATTATAGGTAATAAGAGAAAGTAATAATACAAATGCGAAGGGATTAGCTCAGTGGTTAATGCACTGCACTCCCACGCGGAGGACCCGGGTTCGAGTCCAGCTATGCTGCCCTTAGATTTTTTCTTCCTAGGAGCCTCTACAGCTCACCGTCCGCTGAAGGACAGTGTTGTCTATAACGAGAGAACACTGTCTGGAGGCAGGCAGTGGACTGAAAAGGCTCCGGGCGCCAATGGCCATAGATGTTGGCGCGCCTCAAATTTAAAAAAAAGAAAATAATAATAATAATACAAATTTATTACTTTCTCTTACTCCTAGTAAGAGGAAGTATTGTAATCGTGTCAAATTTTCGATATCGAGCTTTCACCGGAAATATCCGTTTTAAGGTCCCGTGAGTCCAAAAAAGTGGTTTTTAGCAAATGGTCTGTGTGTGTGTGTGTGTGGTGTGTGTGTGTGTATGTATGTATGTATGTATGTATGTGAATAGCATAGCTCAAAAACGAAAAACCGCAGAAAGTTAAAACTTGATATTCCGTTTAGGTATCACCTGGGATCTGACTGTACATAATCTGTTAAAATGCCTCAACCGGAAGTACTACTTTACTAGTTTTTTTTTTTTACTTTTTTTGCGTTTTTCTCAAAAATGGCCCAAACGATTTTCTTCAAACTTGGTATATCGACTACACATACAAGGAGCTACAATTTTTATTTAAAACATTTCTCAAAGAAAATTCATTTAAGGGCACTTTTGGGGGAGAGGTGGGGTTAAGTTTTCATTTAAAGTGCTATTTTAGTTTATTAGACCATTCTGCCATCTAAATAATGTTAATTAGAATTGAATATGTTGTTGAAATTCCGATTTTGAAAAAATCGGATAACCGGAAGTGCGTTTACTTTACCACTTTACTAAATGATTTTTTTCACTTTTTCGCAATTTTCTCCAAAATGGCTCCGAAGATTTTCTTGAAACTCCGTGTATAAACGAAACATACAAAGATCTAAAACTTTTGTTTGAAACATTTCTCTAGGAAAATTCATTTAAGGGCACTTTTAGGGGAGGGGTGGGGTTACGTTTTTCTCTAAAGTGCTATCATAGTTGATTATACAATTCTATCATCCAAACAAAATTAATTAGAAACAAATAGATGGCCAAAATTACGAGTTTCAAGGAAATTAGTTAATCGGAAGTGCGCTTTTACTGAACAATTTTTTCAGTTCTCGACGTATTTTATTAAATTTAGTGCACAAACTATAAAATTTGTCAATTATAATTTTGATAACTGGAGTAAGAGAAAGTTGTGTGAGTGTTTCACACCAGATTTTTTTTTTTTTTAACTTCGTGTTATTAAACAATAAAGTTTCCTATTTATTTAATAACAGCAATTCAACAAATTCAGTTCTAGATGATTTAAAAGAAGGAAAAAAATCGGAAAGTAATATCGAACCACTAATTAGGTCAGTTCACGCCTACATGACATGTTCTTTCATCACAGGTTCTCTGTTTCCTTTTAACAAATGAAGCAGTTAAATCAGTTTTAGCAAAAATAAATAAATCGATAAATAATAGGTTATATTTTGTTAAAAATTTACATAAGATTTTTTGTAACATTTCCGGATTTAAACAATATCCGTTTTTTATTTATTTTTTTTATCTTGAACCACTTTTATAACCGTTATTTTATTCCATTAGAAATATAAAAAAAAGAGCACATTTTGGCACGTGCTCCACTGCTGCCTGGTCCAAGAATTTTCCTTATTTTAACTTCTATGTTTTTTGTAGTTCTTTTTTTTTTAAGTCATTAATTTTTTTTAAATAATTTTTATTTTATTAATTTCTTTAATAATTTGCCTTAAAATACGTCCTTAAAGTTGTTCTTATATAAAAAAATACAAATTTGAGAGGAATATTGAATATATTATATAAAATTAATACCCTTTAGGTCAAGATACAGAAACTCGGCAACAGTCGATAATCGCAGTCGAAGGTTACGGTCAAAATCTATCAACCGGAAGTGGCAATTTACTGTTTTTTTAAATATTTTGTTTATTCAATTCTAGGAATTCCAAATTTCTTTTATATTTTCATGTCTTCTATATTTTCAAGTCAAGCGATAAAAGTGTCCAATATAAAAATTATGCAACCATTAAAAAAAGATAAATAAAGTGTCATAAACTAAATTTTTTGAGAAATAATTAAAATATTTTATAAAATGTCACTTATACAATATATAAGGTATTTACCACCCATCTGAAAAAGGTACGATAAATACGATGCTAGACATTGCAAGTGAAGAAAATCGGTTCTAATAGAAAGTTCTAATTTTGCAGATTAATTTCCTGAGTTTTAGGGAGGAGGGGAATTTTCTCAACGATTTTCTCTTAAACTTAGAATAGCTAACTGCGAAAGGTCTAATACTAACATTTTTATTTGAAACATTTTCCACAGGAAAGTTGATTGTAGAAAGTCCTGAGGGAAATCTATGAGTTAGATACATTCAGATAAAACACTTATTTCTGAAACCCACAAACTATAAGCTCTACCATCTATATTTACGTGAAATATTATGGGCCATCTAAACGTATAGTGAAAATATCAAGTCAGTTTACAATAATTATTGTTAATAATTCTCTAGATTTGGTCGAACTTAGTGGGGGGGGGGGGGGAGTTATACAGGGTGACCAGAGTTATATGCTCCACCCACTTTTTTTTTAAAAGGCGGGAAATTTCGAAAAAATAGAAAACACGTATTTAATCATTTTTAGTCTAGTTTATTTTCAGTGATTGATCCATTTTTTTATACCCCAATATCCCGAGATACAGCATCCAACTTTTTTTTTTCAAATGGAACATTATATTTTTTTTTGCATATTTTTATAGTACTTGAGCTCCTAAAAAAATAAAAAAAATAAAAATAAAAATCGATTAGGTTTTTCAAAAGTTATGGGTATTTAAAATATGAAAAACAAATTTCAGTTTAATGTCAAAATTACCTTATTTTTTTTTAAAAGAAGCTGTTCAACTGATAAAGGTTACTGTACACTTCATTTTTTAGATATCCCCACAAACAATAGTCCATTGGGGTTAAGTCCGGAGATCGAGGTGGTCATTGGATCGGACCATGAGTTCGTAACCACTTTTCGTGGAAATTTCTGTCCAGGTAACGTCGAACAACTCTCGCCGGGCAACCATCTTGTTGTAAATACATATCAAGCCGACGTTTTAGAGGAACATCTTCAAGCAGAACTGGCAAAATGTCTCTTAAAAAAGTTAGATACCTTTCACCGGTTAAGTTCCCTCTGTAGAAGTATGGGCCGATTAGTTGGTTTCCTCAACCTCCACACCAAACATTTGTAGAAAAAACAACCTAATGGCGTGTGGCGAAGGTAACTTGTGGATTTTCTTCTGCCCATATTCTAAAGTTCCAACGATTAAGAAGGCCATTGTTGGTAAACTTTGATTCATCAGTCCATAAAATTGTGCATTTTTTGTGGGGATATCTAAAAAATAAAGTGTACAGTAACACTAATCCCGTGGCTTCAGTCGAAGATATGGAACGTCGAATAACTCTAGCCTGCCTAGATGTTGACTTTGCCACCTAAGTGCTGCTACAAACAGAGCATGGGAGTCCAGAGCTTTGGCTTGCCTATCCGTTGATGGTGCCCAGTTTGAAGAGCTTCTTTAAAGAAAAATAAGGTAATTTTGACATTAAACTGAAATTTGTTTTTCATATTTTAAATTACCATAACTTTTGAAAAACCTAACCGATTTTAAATTATTTTTTATTAATTTTTTTAGAGGCTCAATTACTATAAAAATATGCAAAAAAAAATATAATGTTCCATTTGAAAAAAAAAAGTTGGATGCTGTATCTCGGGATATTGGGGTATAAAAAAATGGATCAATCACTGAAAATAAACTCGACTAAAAATGATTAAATACGTGTTTTCTATTTTTTCGAAATTTCCCGCCGTTTAAAAAAAAAGTGGGTGGAGCATATAACTCTGGTCACCCTATATATGGCATTAAATCGTTTTTCCGAAAGAACTTCACATAATTAAAATAAAGGTTAAGGATTTGATTTTTGTAAAATCGTTTTCGATGGAATTTTTAATTTTTCCAGCTTACTTGAACTGTAAATTTTTTTTTTTAATTTCCTTTTACGCTTTTTGGGCAATCGTTTTTGTAACTTAAGCATCCATTGTGATTCTTCTAAAACAGCTTTAACTGTTTAAATTTCATCAAATTTGTCAAAAGTGCGTGGAAATACGGATGTTTAATAAATAACGGAAAATAAAAAAATAAAAGTGAGCTCCTTTTACATCCTATTATCTCAACCTCTGGTATTATTATCTCTGGTGGCTCTGTATAGTAAAAAAAAAACAGGAAAGAAAACTAAAAATACATATTGAGATGAGATACCTCGGGTGGGCTCAGTTCAGTAAAAAAACAGCAACATATAAATTGAGTGAAGATATTGGGTGGCTGTATATAATATAATATAGCTGATTGAGCAAATGAGATATTCAAATATTAAATTATATGGGACAAAATTAATAAATTAATAAAATTTAAAAATGGGTAGCAAATATTATTTAATATCACTTTCAATAAGCCAAAGGAATGGCGCTTACATGGGAACGCAGAATCCTTGTTGCCAGTGTTGGAAGACCCATGTGTCCTTAGGCCATATCGTGGAAAAGAGGAGAGGAAAATAGGATTAAGGAAATAATTCTTATGTGCTTCAAACTCTTCAGTCTTCACCAGTACACTGCTACATGGCTGATGATTGTAGATAATAATTAACTGGACTCCCAGAAGCTGCATGACCGGAAACTAATCGGAAGTGACAGCCATGTGATTTCACAATGAGCTCATGCAGCCCGAGAGAAAACTGGAGCCGTCTACTGGACAGAAGACCAGCTTATGAATACTACCCAGGAAAACCAGAAGTGGCAAACTTGGGTTTTTCTTAATTAAGGGCAACCGAACTGGCATGAATTGTATAGGTATTGCATTGTGACCTATTCTAGGAAGTGTTGCATAACGAGTTACTCCTTGGAGCTTAAAATGGCGACTGACTTAGAGAGGAAACGCTTAGCTATTCCCTCTCTACACTTAGGACACTCGTTATTAAGGACTCTAAGTACTTAAAATCTTTGCACACTGGAAAGCTATATTCTCCAAACTGGATTCGCTCGTCTCCATGCTCCTGTGTTTTAGAGGTGCGCATATATTTGGTCTTAGTTTCATTGGTTTCCAAACCGCGCTTCCTACTGGCTTCTTTCAGTTCCTGAAATGTTCCTCTCAATGCCGCTATTGATCTCTCAATAATCAATACGTCGTTCGCGTATGCCATGTGCTGAGTTAGCCTGTTATAGATAGTGCCGCCGGGATTTGTTCTTATAGCCCTTATCGCCCTTTCCAAACAGAGATTAAAAATTACACATGACAGTGGGTCTCCTTGCCTCAAGCCCGCATTTACTGTGAAATCCTCCGACAATGTATTTTCCAACTTTACTTGGTAGCTCGTGATATCTGTCACGTCATACCAATTAGCCTGATTAACTTTCCTGGAGATTAAACCCAAGTGCTCTTAAATCGGCCAAAGGTTCCTTTCTGTTCACGCTGTCGTACGCTTGTTTATAGTCTACAAACAGTTGGTGTAGATTCACATTGAACTCATAGGACTTCTCTAGGATCTCCCTATAAGAAAATATATGATCGGTGGTTGACCTTCCCGGTCTAAAACCACATTGGTATTCCCCGAGAGTATTTTCTGCCCATGTCACATCGTTTATGGATGGCTATTGACAATAACTTATATACCACCGAGAGCAGGGCTATTCCTCTATAATTTTTGCATTCTGCCTTGTCTCCCTTTTTGTAAATTGGGCATAAGATTGCCTTACCCCATTCGCCTGGCATCCTTTCGCTTTGCCATATATCCCAAATTAACATATAGAGCTGCTTCACAACAACATCACCTCCGTGCTTGAGGAATTCAACATGGATCCCATCTATGCCTGGGGCCTTATGATTCTTTAGTGCCAGTATTGGTAATTGTATAGGTATTACATTGTGACCTATTCTAGGAAGTGTTGCATAACGACTTACTCCTTGGAGCTTAAAATGGCGACCGACTTAGAGAGGAAAATGGTTAGCTATTCCCTCTCTACACTTAGGATACAGGCTATAGATTAGTAAATTATTGTACGCTTTTGGCGGCAAATTCAAATTAATGTTAAATACCGAATGACGGATATTTCTCGTACAGGTGTTTAATTATTAATGGTTGAAATTAATAATAATAATTAAGAATTTAATACTCTATGTCGTAATAATAATTTAATCATATTTCTCCAAAACTGCAGCATTTGCAATGTGTATATTTTTATTGTTATTATTTTTTAGGAGTAATTTTAGTTTATTTTCTTTAATTATTAACAATACTCAATTTTCATTTTTTTTTATCTTCTCTCATTTATTTATTTTTGGAGCTGCTGTACAATTATATATACTTTTTATTTTATTTATGTATTTTTAATTTTATTTTTATTATTATTTTTTTCTTTCTCTCTTGTAACAGTTATTTTGCTACCATCGAATTTTGCTGACGGTCAATCCAAGCCGTAGAATACTTTTATTCTTTTTTACTTGTTTCAAGATTGTATTTATTTTATTGTAATAAAGTATTATTATTATTATTATTTTATTACTATTATTATTGTTAATAATTGCAGTAAGAGAAAATAATTTTATTGTTTTACACGATTTTTGTTTTCGTTTCAAATCGTTTGCAACAGTGATCTTTTTAATATTTTTTATTAGACCTTGACCCAAAGCTGGAGAGGGGTACGTACGAGAGGGAGGGCCGGAAAAAAAATGATATTTTCTGCATAATCGATTGAAATATTTAAGGTTAGTGTCAGTTTACAAGTGTGTTGTGCGCGCATAGAGTGCATTTCATTATTATTATTTTTTTATATGTATATTATCTATTCTTTGGTTAAATGTCAAAATTCCACCCCTGACCGGACGAATTATTACATCACAGACACACATATTATTAAGACGATAACGTCACACACCAACTGTATCATTATTTGTTAAAGTTTCACGACAATAATAATAAAATGAAAAAAAAACCAACCATGTCATTCGTGTATATCTTAACATTGACTCAAACTGTTAGAAATATAGAGAAAAAACAGTCAAAGACTGTTTCCATATCTATGTCTCATGGCGGCCCCCCTCTTTATTCATGGATTAATAATAAAAGAAAATACACTTTTTTCATAGTTTTCTTTTTATTGCTTTCTGTTTTTTTCTACACCATAATAAATGAATAATGAAAATTCTTGCGTTTCATGGCTGATCATTTTTCCACGCCATAATTGTATAGAATTTTGTTGTTAACATTTTCTGCTAGTTTTATTTATGATTACAATCGATTATGCACTCGTCAGCAGTTAACTTTTTGCGTCATCTTAATGCGTTTATATATATATATACGGAATGAAAATGTCACTGCCAATATGTCTAGGTTAACGACACGGTTACGTTAGCTATTGAGTTATCTTATTTCATATTTCTATAGTATGTCTTTTTTTTTTTAAAAAAGAAGGAAAAACACCAAGTTTATTATTGATGGTGTTGTTAGACGTTTTTTAAATTTTAATACTTATTTTCCATTAATCTGGGAAACAACGTTAAAGGTGTGGCAAACAATCATACACATAAAATTATTAATTTTTAATGGTGGCTCTTATCCCCGCCGGGAAAAAAAATCTACTCCGAAAGAGCCCGCTCCCAGCAGTCTACTGGTCTGACTACAATATCCTAATATATCCCTGAGCACCTATCCCTGATACAGTCCTAACTAAGTGAGCCACAATCGATCTTTAAGGTCTCAATTGGATTTGGTTTGATAGCTACTCTTTCAATAGTAGAAATGAAATATCTTCAAAATAGTATGAACATTCTCTAGTCCATCACCCACGCCTCTATCTGAGTTAGTTTTAATTGGACAATTACAATGATGTAGCTCTCTCTCTACACATACAGTTAATGCTAGCCTACCGCCATACTAATACATTTCCAGCTATGACTAATCAAAATGGCAGAAATGAATCCATACTGGATTTTCCAGGCCGCAATGTAGGAAGGAAAATTGGTTTATTTGGAAGTGCGTCTTTACAGAATATAAGTTTCCGAGTTTTTTTGGAATTTTCTCGAAAATGACTATAATGATCTGCTGGAAACTTAGAATGCTGACCGCAAAGATATAAACCAAAATCCAAATTAAATTTCCAAAGCTAAATGAGTTTGACTAAATTTTATTGACACTCTCTTCTGGACTAGAATGTAATCATTCTTCCCCACAATTTCTATATTTATATAAAAACAAATGTGTAAAATTTGATGTTTAAACAAAATTTGCTATTTTATATATAATTTAACTCAAATCAGGAAATTTACTATCGATCTTTCAAAACCATTAAATTGGCCCTCATACATTGATTAAATCAACTGTTTCTTTCCTAACTATGTTAAACAATCGATTGTCTTATTTATTCAATTGCTTGTTAGTCAGTAATTTATTTCGATAATGATGACAAAATATCACCTAATATAATCTTGTTCTTGAACAAATCAATTCTATAAAAGTGCTACAGTATTATTAAAGATGTTGCCGACTTGGTTTGTGTTGATCTCCGTGCAAACGGTATTATTGCAAACAATAAGTGCAGATACAATCAGTGCACCCATTGAAAACTTATTCCTTAAAACTGTAGCAAACTTACCAAGAAAATCAAGTGGAAATTTAATTTTTCTTCAAGAAAATCATTTTAATTATTTATTACCAAAATTATCGCAGATTATCTCTTATAAACTGCAAGATATAAAACTACAGAATTTATATACATCACCTAGAAACTGTATTCTTTTATCCAAAAGCACGGCTGTGCTGAATGAAGATCTGTTTAAATATGGTACATGCGCAATAACTGTTTTCTATGGACTTACATACAACAATCCAAATATTACATATTTTCTAGAATATCAAACAAATTCAGCTGTAATTATCTCCTCTGCAAACAATTCATCGAATCTTATTATAAAAACTCCTTATACCAAATATAAAATAAATGAAAATAATTTCTCAATATTACGAAATATTCTAAAAAAACCGCCAACAAATCTACAGAAAAAATCAGTACGTGTTACAATGTTTCAAAAAAGATTTACATCCATTAAAAATGGTGATAAATTTATTGGCTTTGATGGAGATATACTGACAATATTGGAACAACGATTGAATTTCACTACTGTTATGATTAAAAATGATGGACGATATGGGTATGTATGTATTATTATTATTAAACTGGGTGCCTGTTGGCCCGGGACCTAAGTCTATGTGACTTTTATCCCCCAATTCCCCCCTCCCAAATTATCCTCCTAAAAAATCTCCCCCGTTAGTCTAGTGGTTAGAATATCTTTCAGCTCCAACCCTCCCAGGCAATCCTGCGAGAGTGATGCCCTCCCAAATACACGAAACCTGGTACCAGCGAAACGGGGACACTGTCATAAATAGTGATCCACCTTTTCCCTAATCCATCATCACAGTTCTGACATATGGGACTAGACGTCCTCCCTATATCACTAGACGTCCTCAGTCCTGGTATAGGTATGTATATAATGTTTAGTTAATTGAAACAATACAAAAATATCTGACGATAATATTTTGGGAAAATTGCCCGCATTTCTCTGGCCTACTTAACTATTTATTTATCTAAATTTATCTAATTAGTTATCCAATAACAACTATATAACGTAACTTAAACTTCTTAACGTAATTTAAACTTCTACTTCTACTTATTGATGTTTCCATATTAAAATTAGAAACGACAAATGGCCTCAATCAGGTATAAAGAAAACAAAGAAACCTTTCCCCCTAAACATTATGTAAACTCTTCACATACACAAAACTCAGAAGCGCACGCACTCACGCACATAAACCAATTTCTAAATACTTCTTTTTCGTACTCAAGGGACCTCAAAACATATACTTCCGGTAAAAAGAATTTCAAAAATTTGACACGATTCTTTTCCACTTACAGCAGTAAGTAAAAAACATAAAAAGAAAAATTAACAATTCATTTATTTATTATTTATCTTTATTTATTTATTTTTTTTATAGTTATCAATATTCGAATGGAAATTTTTGCGGATCATTAGGAGATGTTATACATGGCAAAGCGGATTTAGCTACAAATTCCGTCTTTATAAAATATTATAACAGTAATGATATACAATTTACGACTGCCATAATGCTGGAAGAGTTGTGTATAGCCGCTCCAGCGTCTGAGATGATACCTCATTGGATGGTAGTGTTTCTATGTTTTGAGCCTGAGGTAATTTATTTATTTATTTATTTATTTTGTGTGAAATGGAGAATTTATTTATTTTAATCATTCGTAATCTTTGTGGAGAGTGAGAAAGAGAGAGATTAGCTACTTAAGTAGCTTATATAATGGCAGTAAATTGAACGCCATGAAATGTGATCAGGTAGAATATAGATAGTTAGTTGGATTATAGTTCTGAAACCAAGATCTCCCAATATATGAACTCTCAGCGGGATTTTATTTGAAATAGATTAAAACTTTTGTATTTCTAGTTTTTGGGAAGAAAAATTTCAAGTGTTTATACATTCAAAAAGCATTTAGAGAAGTCAAAAGTGCCAATTACAACAATTTTGTCTTCTGTTTGTCTAAGTATAATGTAAACCATTGTTCACTTTTCACATAAAAAAAGAAAAAAAAGAAAACAAAATGATTAAATTCGAAACAGATTCTTCAAATTTTACCTTTTTTTATTTTCTCTCACAATTTCCGGTAATCGGTAGTGTAGTGGAGTTTTTTGGTGGTTAGTGGACCATGAAAATGATATATGAGAAAACTACACTGACTGAACACTGCTAGGACTATACACTGTTTAACTAGCAAAGTGTATGGTAACGTGAATGAGAGTGACTGACTGAACTGGCAGAGTGACGGTATACGATGACTTCTCGATGTAGACTTGAATGATATACTTTGAATCATGATTAGTTGAGAGTAGCTCTCATTTATAAATTCCCCTATGAAACCTTAACATTCTCCTTCCTGTATCGTAGGGTGTTAGGTGGGTGGATCACTTGCTCTGATCACGGTCAGAGTCGCAACAGTTTGTGGTTGAAAGGTATGTCACGCCTCCGTGACGTACGGAGTGACGCAGCTTGTGGGCGGTGCCTTATGATAATGTTGCAGGCAAGGCATGCCAAAATACATCACGGCAATACGTTACAGAAATAGTGCGATCTGTAAAAGTTTTGAAATTGAGTTCTTAACCTCCTGGATTAGAAAAAAATGTTTTTAGCGAATGTCTGTATGTAAGCATGAACAACTATCTCAAAAAAAAAAAAAAAAAAGAGCACCGAAACAATTAAATTTTGATATTAGCAACGCAACCGACACGAATTATCAAAGGTCAAATTACCGGAAGTGCGACCTTACTGAACGATGTTTATTTTTATTAGTCCATGATTTCCTCAAAAATGATTCCGATTTCATTATTTTGAAATCTGCCTACACATAGGCCTACTTCTCCTAATTACACACACATATAGGCCTATCACTTTTATATGAAATGCTTTTCCTGAAAACGTGATTTTTTTTTGAGGATTTTGAGGAGCGCTATCTAGGCTTTCTTACAAAACGAAATTTCCATTTCTATATTATTAATGTCTAGCAAAAATTCTAAATTTATTCGGAAAAATCCCACTTTATAATGGATTTTTACCTCTCCGAAAATTCTGGGAAACGACTCCAAAGATTTTCTTTAAACGTAGTATACCAACTTACGAACATCGATTTTTAGAAATGATCACAATAATTCCTGTAACTAGCAGTAAAACTTTTCTTGCTTTCCAAGTTCCATAAATGTTCAAAAACTTTCCCAAGGAAAATATTTCTAATATTTCCATGATTTTCACTAATTCTTTTCTATTAATTTTAATTTTTGTTTTGTTTACTAATTATATCCAAAAAAAGGTATGGTTTGGTATACTTATTACTTTCACAATCGGTGGCATTCTATGGCAAATTCTTGAAAAAACTTTTGGAAAATCCAAAAAATTTGATAACACAAGTACATGGTTAAATATGGCTAAAATTTTATTACAATTGTCTATAAATGGATTATATAATAGATTGTGGCAAAGACTATACCTATTAAGTCTAATAATTGGCAGTATGGTATTGTCGAAATGTCTGGAAGGCTCTCTATTGGATAAACTGACCAGAAACTCCTATAAAAAGGATATAAGGTAAGCTGCACTTAAAAGTTAATTATTAAGCAGTAAATTTTGGGCATTATTCAATAGGAAAATTCTTTGAAATTTGTTACAGTACATTGGAAGAAATGAGTAAATCATCTATAAAACTTTATACATTATCTGTAAATTTACAAACAGATACATTTCTGGAATCGAGTAAATTGCAATCCAAATTCTATGTGTATCCAAATATTTCAGAAGATATGGTTCGATTAGTGAACTCACATAAAGATATGGCCTATCTTGGAAGGAAATTTGATCTGATCAGGTTAAAAATATTATTTATTTTTTTCTTCCTCATGCTCCCTCAAAAAAAGTTGAATATTTATTAATATTTGGAGAACATTGTAAATTTGAATAATGTTAGTCAATTACAACGATGTATATTACAGCAAAAGAAAGTTGTGGGAGTGTTTCATACTCCAGATTTTTTTTTCTAAATAGCATATAATAGAAATAATTTTTTAAGCACAACTATTCTGGCCAAAATTCTTCTTAAATTGTCTTAAAAAAAAGAAAGAAAATCGAATAATATAGTGATTTACCTTTTAGATTTTAGTCTAGTATCTAGCGTTCTCAGCTTTGGTGCTAGAGAAATCACGTTTGATTCCCCTAATTTCGCTCCGAAGGAATTAATCCAGTGTCGAGAGGAAAACATGTGGAGCTACAATTATTAGGGAAGAAAGCCGGAATCAAAAAGCGATGGAAGTCGCGGCGTGCAGACCAATTGCTGCCTGGCTGGCCCGCCTTCCCTAGCTGCCCCTTCCGGTGCAAAAGACTTAATTTTTAAATAAAAAAATCTGGTGTGAAACACTCACACAACTTTCTCTTACTCCTGGTCTCAAAATTATAATTGACAAATGATATAGTTTGTGTACCAAATATAACGAAATTCGTCGAAAATTGACAAAACGTTTTCAGTAAATGCGCACTTCCGGCTTACTAATTGTCTTAAAACTTGGAATTTTGGCCATCTAATTATTTCTAATTAATTTTGTTTGGATGATAGAATTATATAATCAACTATGATACCACTTTAGAGGACGCTGTAACCCCAGCCCTCCCCTAAAAGTATCCTTAAATGAATTTTCCCAGAAAAATGTTTTTGATAAAAGTTGTAGATTTTTGTATGTTTAGTTTACATACGAAGTGTCAAGAAAATCGTCGGAGCTATTTTTTGGGTCATCCGATTTTTTTCAATTCAAAATTTCAACAACATATTTAATTTTAACTAATATTATTTAGATGACAGAATTGTCTAATAAACTGAAATAGCAGTTAAGATGAAAACCTTACCCCACCCCTCCCCAGAGTACCCTTAAATGAATTTTCCCGGAGAAATGTTTCAAATAAAAGTTGTAGCTCTTGTATGTCTAGTTGATATACCAAGTTTAAAGAAAATCGTCGGAGCCATTTTTGAGAAAATTGCAACAAAAGAAACAACTAGTAAAGTGGTACTTCCAGTAGAGGAATTTTGACAGATAACGCACCGTCAGATCCCATGATGATACCTAAACGTAATATCAAGTTTTAACTTTCTACGCTTTTTCGTTTTTGAGCTATGCTGTTTACACACACACACACACACACACAGACACCATTTGCTAGAAACCACTTTTTTGGGCTCAGGGGACCACAAAACGGATATTTCCGGTGAAAATGCGATATCGAAAATTCAACACGATTACAATACTTCCTCTAACTAGGACTAAGAGAAAGTAAAAATAAAAAAAAAAATTAAAGAAAATATTTGGAATCATTTTCACGTTCACTAAACCGTAGTCAGAGAAAGTAAAACATCTATTTATACTGTTTCAGAAGAATTGGTGAAATACGAACCAATCCAAGAGGGGTGCATATCGTAGAAGAATGCCCAAGATCGTACAATTTAGCCTATATGATGCGAAAGGATTCACATCTGTATAGACCAATAGAAACATTATTAGGCCGCCTATTGGCCGTTGGTATAATTGATTATCTACAAAATAAAGATATAAATGCTACATTAGCTAAAAACTTATCAATAAAATTTAGAAAAAATAATCGAAAATATCAGCCAGTAAAATTACGTTTACAAAATTTAACAATCGGTATACTAGTGTTAGTGTTTGGTTATGTAATTAGTAGTTTAGTGTTTATTGGTGAATTGTTTATTAAACATATTTCAGTTAAACGTAGCGATAAATTTGTTTTTATTAATTAGTTTTATAATCTGTGGTTGCTTTATAATCTGTTGTGTTGGAAATGTTCATACTTCTTATCACTACCCCTAGAAGCAGCACTGATCTAAGTACTGCGTATTTACATGCATGTTTTCCTATAAAGTGCTAATTTAGTTTATTATACGATTCTTTCATCTAAATAATTTTTAATAAGAAATAAATATGTTGCCAACATTCTCAGTTGGAAAAAAACTGAGTTTACTGCAATTCTCTCCACAAAAACATGCATAGGTATTTCACTAAATTTAGGGACGTATCTTGTTTGTTTGAAACTTTTTTCCAAGAAAGTTTAGTTAGAGGGAGTTTTGGAGGACAAGGGAAAAGTTAAGCTTTTCTCAAGAATATGAATTTATGAAGTTTAATTTTTTGTGTGATGTAGTAGACAAGTTAACATTCAGTCAGAATTAGGAAGTTGGAAGAAAATCTATTTTTTTTTTTTAATTTAAGATGCGTCCTATGGTGGTCATTTAAGTCCCCAAACATCTAGGGAAAACTAAAAGAACTGGGGGGGTTGGTACGTGATAACCAACAATCTTGGACCCGAACAATTTCACCTCCCTTTCCACGCTCTTTCTATTTCCACCCCATATACTGGCTTTACTTCAAAAATGGTTTATAATGCCAATGTTATTGCTGGTAAAATTTGTACAAATAAAAGTATTTGTGGTTTTTGTCTGTCAGTAGTTTTTTTTTTTTTTAAGTGAGTGTTTTAACATTTAATGTAGCCACTGAAAGTGCACAATAAGTGGAACAGAATTCACTGCAAAATTTGGAAGTGCTTCAAAATAAATATTACTTCCCGCAACTTGTTCAAATATTTTTAAATAAATTTAAATATTCTTAATAATAGAAAATAATAATAATAATATTACACAATTTTATAATATAAACGTAAAATTAATATTTTTATGCCGGAACTAGACATTATGCCAACTAGATAATTTTTTTATAATTATAATTTTTTCTAAATCAACTATTTATAACCTTACACATATGGTTATAGTATTTTTTCCTTAACTTAATTATTCGAAACCTGACAAACTGACATTGCAACACTTTTTAAAAATAAAGTTAAACTTTATGTATAGAATTATGCTATTTTTAATTATATACATTTCTTTTTCTGTTAAATGAGTTTATGTAGTATATTATTTACACAGGTAAAAAAATGGCAAGGTTGTTCCATACCTGTTAGTTTTAATTATCCAGCATGTAATGTGTCACTATGTAAACATAACATCAAAATATATTAATTATACAAAGTGATATATTTCAAAATTAATTTTTTATTTTATGTTTTTACTTTTTAAAAAAGTTTTATCATTATTACAAGGCATTGCCCAAAATTTGCAACTTGTCGGTTATTCGCGGGAATTTATAATTTTTAGTCTATTTGGCAAGTTTTTATTTACTTTTACTGTTGGTAACAGGAAATAGTATGGCGATCATGTAAAATTTTTGGAAATTCAGTTTTCACCGAAAATACCGGAAACACCTTTGCAAAATATATTGAGGAAATTATAATACTGAAATTAATAATGCAATTCAGAAGTCAGATGTATAGAGGGAGTGAATTATAAAGTCAAGTACTCTTCGAAGTAACAGCTCTCCGCTAGAATGTCCATATTTGTTTATCGAATGTAATCTTATGTTAGAGTTTGTTATATTATTGTGATTTTTTTTCACTTTCTCTTACTTACTGTAAACAGGAAGTATTACGATCATGTCAAATTTTTAATATAGAATTTTTTACGGTAATAGAAGCTTTCAGGTTGAAAAGCGAAATTAAGGAATGATTATAATATACAACGCCCCGGAAGGAAACCTGGTTACTTAACCTAGGTGACTGCGATATGCTACAAGTTTAGGGGGAAATACGCGAGGAAAATTCTGAGAAAATTATTCAGTGCTAAGCTGCAAAACAGGGATGTGGAATATAAGTTATAATCGGGAGTTAAATGAATTATATGCGTCGCCGGATTTGGTCGCGGAAAGTAAAGGTTGAGCCTCTTAGGACTTAGGAAGGGATAGGTATATTCAATAGTAAGCAAGTTGCACAGAAATAAGCCCGAAGAAAGAAAAAGGTGCCGCAGACCGAGAAAAAGATTGGTGGAGGAGGATTTGAGAATGCTTGAGGTCAGAAGATGGAGGTCCAAGTTGGAAGGTAGTGGACTGGAGTGAGCGAAGAAGATTGCGAAGGAAGCCAGGGCCCTTTTAGGTCTGTAGCGTTAAAAAAATAGTTTTAAGGTACCCTCAGTCAGAAAAAATGGTTTTTAGGAATTGGTTTATCTATATATATATATATATATATATGTGGTCAGCATAATTAAAAATTGAAAAATTGCAGGAAGTTTAAACTTGATACTTAGTTTAAGTTCCACTAGGGGACCTGACAATAAGATTTTAGACAAAATCGATCAACAGGAAGTGATATTAGCGTAGAAACTGAAAATCTATCTATCAGTTTTTTGTTAAGATTTTCTCAAAAATAGCTCCAATGATTTTCTTTAAACTTGGAATATTAACTACACACATACAAAGAGCAGGAAAATTCATTTAAGAGGGCTTTTGGGGAAGGGTATGGGGTTATGTTTTTCTCTGAAGTATGATTTCAGTTTATTATATTTTCTATCATCTGTATAATATTAATTAGAACGCCAAAATGAGGCCGAAATTCGAAGTTTGAAGAAAAATTGTTTCATCGGAATTACGATTTTAGTGAATGGATATTTCAGTTTTTTACAACTTTCTTCATAATGACACCAACGAATTCCATTAACCTTATTGTACTAACCTTACATACAGACACCTATTAATTTTCCGTTTGAATCAGTTTTCCAATGAAGAAATTAATGCCGCTTCCATAGAATTCGTATTGGAAAGGGGGAAAAAATGATTACAAAATTATAAAATAATAAGGACAAGTCAATTGAATTGTAAATAATTTTAAGTTAAAAAAAAGAAGAAAAGTCAATTGAAATTTGAGAATTAAAATTATGTAATAATATAGCGTAAAATATTTTGAATTAATTTGATCGTATTAAAATATTTAGCAACAAGTTATATTGGTGGAGGTGGGGGGACTATGAGCAGCAATTATTTAATTATTAATCACCTTTCAATAGAACAGTCTAACAAAGCCAAAAGAAGCAAAAGTAAATGGAGTTATTATAAATACTTGAGGTTTAGAATGGTAAATTGTAATATAGAAGGGACAAAAAAAAAAATAAAAGAAAAAGAGACAAAGAGAAGTTCAGGAGTAAACGAAGAGAAGATAACAAGAAGGCGTTAGAGAGAGAGAGAGTGTGACAGGATGAAGGTGCAAGAGAGAAGAACACTTTCACGAACTTGTATGATGATAGTGTTCTCTTTCTCTCTGTATGTATGTATCTGTGTGTGTGTTTTGTGTACGTGTGATTGAATGTGAAACTAGGTCAGGACACACCCAGTTTTATACCTCACACTAACTATATAGCATTGCCATCTTATATGTACATATATATATATATATACTCTCTCTTCTACATATACACCAACACCAAAACACAAACAAACAAACCTTTACAGTATAGTTAGGCCATCAACTTACTAACGCTCATACATGCATCATACCACACCGCAAACAAACAAACTTACACACATACGCATATATCTGCCTCATCCTTGAATGATACGCCAGCCCTCTTATACGCAAGAGATTTTTTTTATACGCTCATTATTTGATAAGGCAATGAAATAAAAAAAAAGAAATAAAAAATCTGGTGTGAATCATTCACACAACTTTTGCAGTTTACATAGTTTTGATTTATTCGCGTATTACCTACTTACAAATTTCACACATAACCGAAAATTTATAGCTATATTTGCATCCAGAATATAATATAAAAGTTGTAATGGATAAATCGATTTTCTACAAGTTTTAAATTTTGTCCACGCATTACATTTTTTATTAATTTTGTACAGACGATAGAATAATCGTACTGAAATTAGTGGAAATTCTAGCGCCACGTTATGGGGTTCTGCGGTAGAACACCATATGATTTATGGCTCTTTATCATAATATATGATTACTTTATATAACAAGATTCCAACCAAATCACTTTCTAGAAAATTTAAAAAAATCTGGTGTGAAACACTCATACGACATTCGCTTATTCTAATTAATACAATTTAATCAAGAATTTTTATTTTTAAATTACAACGATACAATGTTTAGTTTGGCGGGCTATAAGAAATGGTGGTGAGAAGGTTACTTCAATACCTGTGAAGTTTGTGTAAATTTAAAATTAAACTAACTGATAGACCTCCAAAATACAACTCACAAATATAAATTTATTCCGTACAATGTTTTCAGTAAAAGTGATACGTTTATATCTAGGCAGGAAACATTCCAAGTTTAAAGAAAATCGTTTTGGGAGAAAATTCCAAATAACTGAAAAACCTATTCTGTAAAATCGCACTTCCGATTAACCGATTAACTTCAAATTTGGAATTCTCTCGATGCTTCTAATGTGTATTAGCATAATATTATGTAGGTGGCAAAACCATATATTATATAGAAGTTGTATTTTAGAGAAAAGCATAAAGCTTCTGCCCCCCCCCCTAATAATCAATGTTCCCAGGGAAAATGTATCAAATAAAAGTAATAGTAGGTATACGAATGATAAAAAATCTGATGTGAAACACTCACACAACTTTCTCTTACTCCACTTCTCAAAATTATAATTGACAAATTTTATAGTTTGTGTATCAAATTTTAATGAAATTCGTCGAAAACTGAAAAAAAAACTGTTCAGTAAAAGCGCACTTCCGGTTTACTGATTTCCTTCAAACTCTGAATTTTGGCCATCTATTTATTTCTAATTAATTTTGTTTGGATGACAGAGTTGTAATCAAGTATGAAACCAATTTAGAGGAAGCTGTAACCCCACCCCTCCCTTAAAAGTGCCCTTAAATGAAGAATTTTCCTAGAGAAACGTTTTAATAAAAGTTGTATATCTTTGTATGTTTAGTTTATATGTGTAGTTTCAAGAAAATCGTCGGAGCCTTTTTTGAGAAAATCACGAAAAAGTGAAAAAAATCATTTAATAAAGTGTTAAAACAAAAGCACTTCCGGTTATCCGATTTTTTCAAACTCGGAATTTCAACAACATATTTAATTCTAATTAAGATTATTTAAATGATCGAATTGTGTAATAAACTGAAATAGCACTTTAGAGTTAATCTAACACCACCCCTCCCCCAAAAGTGCCCTTAAATGAATTTTCCCAGAACAATATTTCAAATAAAAGTTGTAGCTTCTTGTATATGTAGTTGATGCAGGAAGTTTAAAAAAAAAATCGTCGGAACCATTTTTGAGAAAAACGCAAAAAAGTAAAACATAACAACTAGTAAAGTGGAACTTCCGGTTGAGGAATTTTGTCAGATAATGCACAGTCAGATCCCATGGTGATACCTAAACGGAATATCAAGTTTCAGCTTTCTCACGATTTTTCATTTTTGAGCTATGCTGTTCACATACACACACACACACACACACAGAGACCATTTGCTAAAAACCACTTTTTTGGACTCAGGGGACCTCAAAACGGATATTTCCGGTGAAAACTCGATATCGAAAATTTGACACGATTACAATACTTCCTCTTACTAGGAGTAAGAGAAAGTAAAAATAAACAGAGTCGTTTCCGAGAAAATCACGAAAAACTGAAAAAAAAAAAAAATTCAGTCATGTCGCACTTCCGGTTTATTGGATTTCGCCCCGATATCTTCATATCTGATGCATATGATAGTACCCAAAAAGAAATATCAAGTTTGAAGATGCTGCAACTTTTTTGTTTTTGGGATATATTTTGTTAAGAGACATACAAACCATTCGTTAAAAACAGTTTCTTCATACATATGGGATCCCAAAACATGTATTTCCGGTGACAAATCAATTTATAAAATCTAGCACGATCGCAATTATTCTTCTTAACATGAGAGAAAGTAAGAGAAAGTAAAAACTGAAAAAAAAAAATATCTATTCAGTAAATTTTTTAAAAAATTCTGGAGAAATAGTCACTAATTTGTTCTTAGTATTATTAGTATCCCAATAATGCAACACACTAAAATGAAAAAAAAAATCAGTAAAGTGCGCACTTCCGCTTGACACGATTCTGATTCTTTCCTCTTACAGAGTAACAGAAATAAATATAATTTTTAATGTACATTTTCAAAATTAAATAAATAAAAACAAAACGAACAGAACAAATTTTTGTACTTAAATCATACCAACATGTGAACAAGTTTATTGCTTCAACGAACCAATCACCCCTCTCGTTCTCTCTGTGCATCACCAGCCGACCGGAACAAAACTCTACTATCTACATAATTTCAAAAACAATGTGTGCATATCACGGCGGCGGTGGGGGATGGGGATGAACTACAACGAAACGAACATTCTATACTTCTTATAAGGTAGAAATCAATTTGTTATCCGCCGTTAGTATGATGGAGACGAGCGTATTATTCTCCATATCAAACAATAACTCCCTTTCTTCTAACTTTTTATTTTTCTTTTTTTTTCTTTATCACTGTTTCACTGATCCACACCTAAAATGGAATGATATCATATATCTAAAAATTTTTTAGACACACGGAGATTTTCTATGCCATATAAAACACTTTTAAACGCATTGATTTTGTAAATGTTTTTCATTTTCACACTTGACAATTTATGCGTTTATCTTTAGGAATCGTTACTTTTTATTATTATTTTTTTTTATTATCTATTGTTTATTGTTTCTACCCACGTCAACTGGTTAACAGGTGGTGATGAATTGTCTAAAAATAACAGATTGTTGGGACTATTATTATTAATTTTGTTGTATTTTTTTTTTTTTGAATTGTAAACAAGTCTTCGTCAAAAATGGTAATTTGTACAACCAGGCACTAAGATAGCACTTTAGAAGAATACATAACTCTACCCCTCCCTCAAAAGCTCTCTTAAATAAGTTTACTCGGAGAAGTGTTGAAATAAAAGTTATAGCTCTTTATATATGAAGTTCACATACTTAGTTTTTAAAGAAAATCGTTGGAGCCGTTTTAGAGAAGATAACAGAAAACTGTAAAACAATTTACTGTGAAAACGCACTTCCGGTCATGCGATTTTCTTCAAACTCGGAATTTCAACAACATATTTTATTCTAATTAATATTATTTAGATGTTCGAATTGTTTAGAAAATTGAAATAACACTTTAGAGAAAAACCTAACCCTACCTCTTCCATAAAAGTGCCCTTAAATGAAATTTTCCAAAGAAATGTTACAAATCACAGTTGTAGATCCTTGTATGTATAGTTGATATGTCAAGTTTAAAGAAAATCATTTGAGCTATTTTTGAGAAAATCACAAAAAAGTAAAAAAAAAATGATTTAGTAAAGTGGTATTTCCGGTTGAGGAATTTTGACAGATAACTTACTGTCAGTCAGATCCCATGGTCATATAACTAAACGGAATATCAAGTTTGAACTTTCTACGATTTTTCGTTTTTGAGCTATTCTGTTCGCCTACAAGCACACAGACACCTTTTCTAATAACAACTGTTTTGGACTCACGGATATTTCCGGTGACAACTCGATATCGAAAATTTGACAGATTACAATATTAAGAACAAGAGAAAGTAGAAAAAAATGTTTTTAGTGAATGATCTAAGAGTGTGTTAAGAAAATCTCCAAAACAAAACCAAAAAAACATCGCCATTAGGAAATAAACTGTGAATATTTCGTTTAAGTATCACCGCCTCATCTGACTAGAAGATTTCTATCAAAACTATGGATAACATATATAGACTATAATACAATATTTTATAGAATCACTATAATATTAATGACTTTTGAAAAATGTTGAAAAATTTCTTGGAAAGAGGAGTAAAATTAGTTTTGGAGCCCAGCCGCAATCTGCGAAAAATGACTGAATTAAAATATATTGAAAATTAAATTTTCAACTCAAAATTAATTTTTATTTTCTCTGTTGGCGGAGAAAGTATTGCAATTGTGAAATTGTCGATATTGAGCTTTCACCGGAAATAAGTTTTGAAGATCTTTAAGTATGCAAAACTATTTTTAGCAAATTTACTGTCGCTCTCTCTCTTTCTGGACAAAATAACTCACAAACAAAAAATCTTAGGGAACTCCATTCATGTGAGTGTTTCACACACCACATTTGCTTCCCCCATAATTCCCCAATGCAGCACCAATATTGCCGAAGTTGTAACAGTGTAAAGCTACAAAGAGTTGCGGGTAGTGCTTTTCAATTACCTTTTATATATAAATATATCAATATGTATTTAGCATACAAATGATCTTGTAACAATTAGCCAAAAATCAGAGGACATTATTGGACAGCAAAGCCACAGTGTGTGTGGGGGTCTTAATGTTTATTTTATTCAAAGACACAATCTAGAGGACAAAGTCCACAATTATTGTAGCAAATAAATAAATAGAACTGACTATAGGAGAATATATATAGCGCAAATAAAATGAATATATTCAACAGGAACATCTATTTTTTTTTTTTTATGTTTTCCTAAATAGAAGCCATAACTGTGAAGAAAAAAACAATCGAATTCATTAATCGATTATAGAGCGCACTTTATCACATTGTAGAAAAATAAACACGTATATCCAACACCGGAGGTTTCTTAAATTTAGTATAACAGTGATGTTGTTATCTAGATAATAAACATTGTTAGAGAAAATAGTTTTCTTTTCTTTTTCAGCCAGATTTACAATGGAAAAGAAGTGCTATGGACGGGAAAGATTGGAACCAAAATAGAATTATCATGTAGGCAGTAGAAGTTCTTTAAAATGTTTCATCCAAATCTACACATTGAACAACTATTTTTAACATATTATTCTAAATTTATTATATTGTAATTGATTTTATTGTATTCCAATAGAAATTTAGAATAGTATCATTTTACATGTAAACGAAAAAGATAGAAAACTATAAACTAGATAAAAACTGGTAATAATAATAAAAATAACAATAAAAATATTTCAAAGTGTCTCCGTCTAGTGGCCATTTCCATAAAGTTTAGTTCAGTTTAGAAAAATAATAAACAATATAATATAACGGTATGATTTTGTATTAAATTACGTTTGAATAAACTGCGCTTGTATATTTATAAAGCAATCAGCTGTTTTCTAATATCACCACAATTTAAACATGGACGTTTATTATTATTTTTGGTCTTAACGTTTTGAGTCAAATTTTTGAAATTGAGTTTTCATTGGGAATGCGTACTGATTGGGAAGAAAATGTTTTATATATGGTGCGTATGTGTGTGTTGCTGGTGGCAGGTGGCGGTAGGGGGGTGAACAAAATATTATACAAACGAGAAATTGCACGAAGCTCAAACTTGACCATCTGATTAGGTAGCACCATTATTGAAATCTGACCTAAATGTAAAGGTTTAAAATGCGGCAATCGAAATTGACTGCAAGGTTGGCACAGTGTTGGCTTGATGAATGTTTTCTTAAAGTCTGAAATACATACTAGGCTGTGTGTACAAGACTGAATGTCAGCATCCAGTTAGCCTTTATCATATACTTGTGGAAAACTTCCACTATTTCTCCTTCCAGATCTCTGAGGCTCCTTAATCTTTCCTATGGTGATTTGAATAGCTTGTAGTAGGGAGATGCGTTACGTCTTATTTGACTTAGCTGTGGACAGATGACCTAGCAATTGGAAGGACTGCCAAATGATTTTTGACTGCAGGCAATATTTGCTGCCTGTGGCAAATCCAGTCTAAATAGAGTCCTAAGTATTGAACTTTGTCTGTTCTATTGTCCCATGTTGAGGGATTAGATATTGAAGCCAAAAGCATAGATTTACATAAAGCTCCGCTCTTCCTCCAAATATGGAGAATATCGAATGAAAATATATTCCATAATACAATCGTGATTTCTTACTATATTAAATTCTGTTCAATTATTTTGAGTGTTCAACATAATCAAAGAAACCTAGATAATAATAATTTGGTTATTTAGGTGATAAAAATTCTTGAATTATGTCAAAACATTAATCAATAATAATTTTGATTTTCTTCTTTTCTTGATTTTCAGCCTTGGCCCCCAAAATTGGGTAAGTTTATTGCTCCTGCCCAGGTCATTGAGTTTGTCCGAGGCATTTCCATACCATTTTTGAACTGATGACATGTTAGCCTAGCTTTCGAATAGGATTATAATCTCCTGATTCCGATATTTCCTATTGAGGTTGAACCGAACACACCTTCCACTTGTGTGAATTTCCGCAAGCTTATGGGCTCCCAGACTTATGGGTTCTCGGTCTAAACACTCCGGCCCCAGTTCCCTTAGAGTCATTGACCCCGTACACCATAAAAAGGTACGCTCTTTAATACTTGACAGAGCGGATCCACTGCTCCACTCTCTTTTGATACTCAGCTTCGAAGCAGCTTTAACAAAGCTGTCATACTATCAGTCTTAGTCATACCATCCCAAGGGAACTTCCAAAGGCGGAGGCTGGCAGATAGGATAACTACTACTTTAGGCCAATGCACTCTTCCCTTCTTATAGAAGACTCCGGTAGTCAGAAAACTTTTTTAATTAATTATTCACAGAAACCATCCATACATATCATAAAAACTTAAATTAGGACGGCAGTGCACTGAGAAGATCCCTGGCGCCAGTAACTAGATGCTGACGCATCTTAAATAAAAAAAGAAAAATGAAAAGTGAAAATTTTAAATTTTTGGCGTTCTCTGAGAAGACGTTCTTGAGCACTCAGTGAAGACGCCACTGGTATGTTCAGGTGACCTTTCTGTAGGTTCTTAAGTGTCAGAATCTCAAGTTGCAAAGTTGCATACAACGGATATATGTATATATATCTGATGTCCTTAAACAGAAGTGAGAATCGCTACTTGTGTTTGTCAAGCACCCAGTACCACCCCACAAGCGCAACAAATTACCTGACATAGGTTGAAAATATTTACAAGGTTTTTATAAAAGTGATAAAGTGAAAAATAAACATATATGTAAAGTTCAACACAAAAAGAGTTCTGACTGATACTAAATCAAGTAAATTATACATAAATAATTAGATGCACAACATAGAAAACACTGTCCTGTTTGAGGAAGTATGCAGAGTATATTTATTTATATAATAGTAAACTGTACAGCGCTGCTGCAAGATGAAAGTGACTAACTATACAAGCGCCACCTATTGTATGTTTCGTGTAACCATGTTCTTTCAAATATTTTTTTTTTAAAACATTTATTTATAATGGAAGATTCGCCCATTAGTTTATACTGTCATCATGAGTGCATACTTTATAAAAGCTAGAAGTTTTTGTAATACTGAACAATCTATCAAGCTTTCACAGCCCTATGGATGAGTTCAGTGTATTGTCGGCGGTCCAAAGTGCATAATTTGGGGGGGGGGAGTATGCACAAGGCAATCAGTGAGTCTTTCAAGGAATTTCTCTCAGGCCATTACTGGACATTATGGCTTAAGAAGACACCTATACTTAATGGGTGCTCAAGGACTCCTTTTGTAGAGTTTATGAGGCAGAGGAAGAAAGACCTATCCATCTTATTACAGATTGCTTGGGTTATGAGAAAGTTACATTCAAGACCTTTGATCGGAATGGGAAAAAAGCTTAGGCTATGGCCCAATTTGTTCAGACTGCAGTGAATTTTAGATGGGTTAGACCAGGGTCTGGATTTTTGTTTTTCACTCGGTTTGTTGTGGTTTTTCATTGGAGGTAGCTATATGGGTATAGTGGGGCTTTGGATAGCATAAGGTTTGATCCCTCTCCCCTCAGACGAAGAATAATATGAATAAACAATCCAGGAACAATAAAAAAAAAAATCGGGTGTGAAACATTCGCAAGACTTCTCCCCCCTCCACTGATGATCACATTTTTAATTAACAAATTTCCCACAAACTTAATATTTTTACGATATGTTTAAAGACTAAATATTACAAAGTTTGGCAAATATAAACTATAATAAAACAGCACTTTTGACGGAAACATGATATAATATTTTGTCCCAGAACCCGCAAAAAAAAAAATTCCAAGAGAAATGTTTCAAATGAAACTCGTTGAGCCGTATTGTGAAAAGAAAACCTTTCAATACTGTCGCACTTTTGAGAAATTCCTTCCTATGAGGTGCTGTGATGGGGCCTAAACGGAATACCGAGTTATAGCTTTCCGAGATTTTTCATTTTTGAGATTTTTTTTTGAGAAACATCGAATTCTCTTAAGAAATTCTTTGTAGAGTATCGTTTCTTCCATCAGGGAGAAGAGTATTGACTACTTCTTCAGGAAATTGTTTAGAGTACCCATTTAGACAAAGTTTATTTTACCATCACACTTACTGATTCCTAGATGCACATTGTACAAGCTTCCATCCTATGGATCGCTAAATTCTGTGTATAAACACTGAACACACCAGGAAACCATAATAGATCTTCCAGTTCAGAAGATTTAGCCCCCCTCCCCCCAGACAAATCTAAAAAATTACACTTTTATATTTAGATAAGGTTTTATAATAAAATTTAAGGTTTTTAATTATAATAAAACTTAAGGTTTGGCCAAACTAGGCGCTTTGTCTGATGTTCATTAGTCCTAAGCCTGCTGTTAGTCTGGTCACAATTTTCCAGTCACGTACAGCTTCACAGCTTCCCTATGTACGAACTCGATGGACTGTCTGGAATCTAAGTAGCTCCCAAGACATATTAAGATATAGTTGTGCCTTTCATGGACCTCTCGCAGGCTCTGTTTGGATCTTGCATTAGACATTAAGGCTTAAAGAGACATCTCTACATAATGAAGCTCATGTAAAACTCTTCTGAATTCTTTAAGACAAAGAAAGTAACATCGTTCTATTTTATGACAAATTGCTTGGTTTGTGAAATGCCAGCCTAACAGTAGCTTTCAGAGGGTTGAAGCTAAGGAAAAGTAAAAGGGCACTGGAAGAAGTTGAAGAGAGTACGGGCTAGTCTAGCCGCCCGCATAAAAAGGGTGCCTGATCGCTCTTTTACTCCATTGAAACGCCATTCGTATAACCATCAACGTCCAACGATCATCGTTCCTACACCGTCACTCTGCCAGTCAGTCTGTCACTCTCTTCTCACGCTACCATACTCTCACTCTAAATTACACAGTGTAAAAACTAGTAGTGTACTCAAAGTAACTAGTGGTTCAGTAAATCTAACTTATATCTCATTCTAATTATTTCTTTTCTGTCCAACCCCAAAAACACTCATTTGTGTGGAGGTCCACGGACGGAACAGATGTGCCTATGCTAGAGCTTTAGGCTGTTGTCGTATATGTTGATATGTAAATCTCAGATGGATCAAGCGAAAGGTAGCGCACTGGTCAAGCAACGCGGAGATCCCAGGTTCGAGTCCAGCAGTGCTGCCCTTAGATTTTCTCTTCATAGGAGCCTCTACAGTTCATTGCCTGGTAATGGGCACTGCACTGAGAAGGCTCCAAGGGGGGCACAATAGATCTTTCAGATCGCATTTTCCCGGTTTAGGTCCAGATCTGAATTTTATGTTCTACATTCTGCTCGTTATTTATTTCCTGGTACGTATATTAGGTCCAGATGTGCTTTGAATTAACAAGGCTTTAGTTCTTCCCTCCATATAGACGAATATTAATAAAAAAGGGAAACAATAAATTCCTTGGTTATAATAAAAAACTAATAATTTAAAAATATATATATTTATCCAGATAATGTTATAAAATTACGCCAGTTAATAATAATAATAATAATAAAAATAAAATTAGACAAAACAGATTAGTCATCATGGTATAACAGTAATCAGTAATCAGTCACCACAGTTCGTCCTCTGTCTTTATTTGTTCAAGGGCGACATTGTTATATTTGGTATTTGTTGATGGAATGGGGCTCCGTCTCTCTCTCTCTCTCTTTCTCTTGCCCCTCAAGGGGGCGATAGTCAGAAGGGGTGCAGCCTGACCACAAAAATCAGTTACACAATTCCCTCTAACACATCTTTGTGACCATAAAGAATATTACTGTTAGAAGGACATCCAAATTGGTAGTTAGTTTTGTTTCTTTAATCCGTTTATCTCTTTCCAACTCACTTCTTGAAATTATGTCTAGTAAACTGATAATTTAGTGGTCTAGTGTAATATATAAGTAAGTAGTATTAGTTCGAAACACCATATTAGTATTTTACTTTCAAATTGTACTCACATCGCATTGTTATTAGAATTATACGGGGGTAGGGATATGAAACATATGTGCAAATTACAAATTGCAAATCTGAAATTTCAATTCACTAATATTTTTTTTTAAATCGGGAAATTTTCCAGATTTTAAGTCGATTTTCTTAAAAACAGTTTTCCACATAAAAATATAGCAAGAAAATAGATGAACTTGTTTTCAAGAAGATAACAAAAGAGAGGGGTAGGTTTTCACCCTCTTTTACCCTTTCGTAGCAAGTATTGCGATCGTGTCAAATTTTATAAATAATGTTTTCACCGGAAATTAATGTTTTGACGTCCCCTGAGTACGAAAAACATGTTTCTAACGAATGGTCTGTATATAAGTAACTGTGTCTTTTAATAAAATATGTTAATAACGCAAGAAGCTCAATTTTGGCATTCTGTTTGATGCTTTGATATTTCCGCTGGGAAAAACCCATCAACCAAAACTGCAAAATTACTGACTTTTTTCTTCAGTTTTTTGCGATTTCCTCAAAAACAGCTCCGACGATTTTCTCTAAGCTTTGTGTACTGTCTGCATACATCAAAATACCTCTCTTACTTTTATATGAAACTTTTTCCCAGGAAATAGATTTTTTTAGAAGTTTATGAGGGAACGATAACGTTATGCTTTCCCCTAATACACCATTTTTTTTATCACTTACCTAATTTTATCACCTACATAATATTAATATTAGATTAGATTAAGTGAAACCTCTGGTGGGCTATACAACGCCACTGCAGCCATCATAGGTTTATTGTGCCATCTCCGATAAATCTTCCTCTCCTAAGGAGTTTAAGAGCCTTCAAAACTAGATCTTTTTGCGTTACTTCCTCCACAGGTCGTAGAATATTTTGTATCGCAATTTAGTTATTGCCACCCAGTCAAATAGCAGCTGGACCGTCTCCTCCTCCTCCTCCTCATCCTGTCACAGCCTGCACAAAGGTTCCGAGTTTATTAGCCCCACCTGGTACAGATGTTTCTTGAACCTACCGTGACCTGCGAATAGCTCAGTGACCAGAGATATCTGGTTCCTACCCCTATTTTTACACAGGTTTGGCATCATTCCTTTACTGTTCATTGCCCCTGGTTCCCTCATGCTTTCTTCGGAGCCAACCTCCGACAGCTGCACGGATCGCTCCATTGGTTATCCCCAGAACTGGCTCTGGACCACGGAGTGTTCGCCCCATTCCTAGCCAGTTGATCAGCTGTCTCATTGCCCTCAATCCCTGCACAATACCAAGGCACTCATCTCAGCTGGACTTTATCGTGCAATAGTTCTGACTTTCGCTACCACGGTTCTCTACTGTAACTGTAGTTCATTATTTTTTCTCACAATGTCCTGTCAACCAGCATCTTTGCCTATACTGAAATGGAACATACAATTCTCACAACAAAGGCGTGTGCGCTAGCCATTACATCAACAATGCATGAAGTCTCTAATTTCACGTCAGATATTTTTACGTATAATCTCCAATTTAGAGAAACTAAATTAGATGTTATATTCAGCAACTTACTTAATATATTAAATGATAAATTCTATTTGGAAAATAATCCAATGATAATAACTAAAACCATTACAATAAATAAAAAGTACAAAAATGGAAAATTATATAATCATAGTAATTTGCGATAAAAGAGTAATAATATTTACAAAAAGAAAAGGAAATAAAAGAGAATATTTCCCCGATATTATTATTCACTTTCTTAGTTATGTGACCTTATTCAGGTAATGTGCACTGTAAACCACATTTAACTATGTGTGCTAAGTATGAGAACATACGTATATATGTTTTATTGTTTGAAAGGAATATTAAATATAGTGGCGCGTCAATCGATAGTATAACTTTCAATATAATCGACACAACCTCTACCAACTATCAATTAGCTTCTGGATAATAACCGAGTACTATTTTGCTACTATATTAGTAATAAGATTTAATTCCGTCATTCATATCTGTTTCAAATTATTTTATATTTGTTATTGTAAAATAAATACATTAATTAATTAAAAAGAACTACTATAAATACTTTTTGAAAATGATACGATGTAATTAATCGTCAGTTGTCCACTTTCATTGATTATTTACTCTCTCTCTAACTGCTTATATTTGATCGTGTCAAATTTTCAAAAATTGAGGTTTTTTTTATTTATATAAATTGGTCTTTCTCTCTGTAGTATGTGCGTTTGTATGTGTGTCTCTGTATGTCTAGTCAAGATAACTGGAAAATGGAAAATCGCTGGATGTTCAAACTTGTATTTTGTTTAAAGACTACTATAGGGGCGCCCGACGTAAAAGTTTTGGTCAAAATTAATTAATCGGAAGTACCACTTTACTTTTTTATACCAACTAAACACAATAATTAAATTCTACGATCTTTTATAGTAACATTTTCCAGAGAAAAAAAATTCATTTTAGAGGGAGGCGTTTTAGGGGGTGAGCGGAGTGAAGTCAGGGCTGTCCACTAAAGTGCCATTTCGCGAAATTATACAATTCTAATATCAATGTAATAAAAAAAAATTAGAATAAATTTTGTTGCTAAAAATTTTAGAATCTCGGTTTTCCGGAAGTACTTCATTACAAAACCTTTTTATTCAATTTTTTTTTTTTTGCGATTTTCATGATAAAAACACCGAAAAGTTTCGTTAAATTTGATGCTTATAACATGTACATTGACCTGTCCCTTGTTTTTGAAAATTTTTTTCCGAGTAAAGTGATTTCCGAGTAGAGAAGTTCTGGGTTAGCTGGAATGTGCCGTTCTATTGTCGTTTAAGTTCTCCCACACTAATATTAAGACCCACTTCGAAAAAAGATTTGTCATATTATCTTTGCCTTTGCAGCAAGAGAAAGTCGAATGAATGTTTCCCAAGAGTTTTTGTTTGAACATAGAAACAAATAAAAATCTGGTGAGAAACTATCGCACTTCTTTCTCTGACTCCTGTTAATATAGTTATATATAAAACGAAAAATTTTCTTTAAATTTCCAATTTTGCTCATATATCCCAACAGAATCAACTAAAAATAATTTTTTTCGAAAAATGATTCAAATAAAAATGATACGTTTCTATCTACACAGCAGTGCATTCTCCAAGTTTAAAGAAAATCATTATAAATGTTTACGAGAAAATTCCAGAAAACTAAAAAAACTAATCTGTGAAATAGCACTTATCTGCTTGGAATGGTTACTGACAAGATGGTTCCTAGGTATCACTTTGAGAGAGGAACTTCCAAATTGTCATACCGAACAGAGGCGACAGGGACGGTGACCCCCCTCCCATGTTCGGTAGGTAACTCGGTCTGCTATACAGACCGCTCCAAAACTCCGGCTGGGGTCTATACGGGCAGGCTTAAAGTCAAGATTAAGGCCAGCCTAGGGAAGTTCGCCAAAGTCTTTCAGGCTCAAGTTGTGGCGCTATAGCTCTGCGCTAAGATAAGGTTTAAGGGTAGGAGAGTGGCCATATACTCCGACAGTCAGGCAGCCCTGAAAGAGTAATAAAGAGTTTCTTCACACCAAATAGTTTCAAGACTGGTGTGGGATAGCCTAACTGCCCTAACCGATGTGGGTGCTCGGAATAAGCTGACACTCGCCTGGGTGCCGGGACATGCGGGGCTTCTGGGCAATAAGAGGGCTAATTCCAAGGTGAGGGAGAGTTCGAAGGATTTCTTTATAGGCCCCGAACCCTCCTGCGGGTTGTCCAAGAGCCTAATTCAAACTTCTATCAAGGGTTCGATAGAAGTACAGCGTCTGCACTGGTGGGAGGGAACATTATTTATCCAGAGACATTTGCCTAAATTTTTCAGAGATCTATTGGGTCAAAGCGGAAGGGATATAAGGCTAATAGTGGGTCTACTAACAGGACATGTAGGTTGAACAGGCACATGCACCGTTTGTTACTTGCGGAAAAACGCGTTATGCCGATTCTGCAAGACTGAGGAGTAAACCAGTGTACAGATTTCAGTGTACAGAGTTACAGTGTACCAGATTTCTTCAACTAGGGACAAGCAATCCCGAAGCCATGAGATTCATGACGGAGCGGCTTTCAGCTTTGCTCCTGATTAAGTGGGCAAAGCTCTGGGACGTGCTGTAATTTTAGGGGGTCCACAATAGGGGGGACCTCTTATTGTAGGCCGCAGTGGAATGAGGCTCGCCCTCCCCCCACTCGAATCTAATCTAAAGTAGCACTTCCGGTAAGTAACCGATTTCCTTCAAATTTGGAATTCTATCAATGTTTCTAATATATATTAATATTATATAGATAGTAAAAATCATGTACTTTATTGAAGTGGTATTTAGAGGAAAGCATGACGCAATTGTTCCCCCAGAAAAGCCCCAAAAATAAATTTTCCCCGGATAAAAGTCATGATATTTATGTGTGTATATAGTATAATAAGTTTAAATAAAATCTTTAGAGGCGTTTTTGAGAAAATCACGAAAAACGGAAGAAAAAAAAACAAAAACATTCAGTAAAGTCACACTTCCGGTTGATAGATTTTGTCCGAAATCTTCGTGTCTTTGCGGTGGTAGTATCTAAACGGAATATCAAGTTTGAACTTCCTACGAATTTTCGTTTTTGAGATATACTGTTAACACCCGCAGACATACACAGACCATTCGTATTGAACGAGCATTTTTTCGTATTGGGGGGACCCCAAAAAATGTATTTCCTGTGAAAACTCAATTTCGAAAATCTAACACGTTCGCAGTACTTCCGGTTACTAGGAGTAAGAGAAAGTACCAATAAACAAGGAACAAGTATGAAAAAAATAATTGGTTGTAGTATGAAGTTACTTTATTTAAAAAGTAAGAATTGATAAGATTTATTAAAATGCAATAAGTAATTTATTGTTTCCTAAAGAGAACCTTGTTGAAATAATAATCTAGATTTAAAAATGAAAAATAAACAAATAAAATCAAATGAACTGAATTTAATTTAACTTGTCGATCTATTACGCCTGCGTACCAAAATGACAGCTGATCTTATTTTTAGTAAGTTTATAATGTCTCTCTCTTTGTACTACCAGTTTAAAAATAAAGTTTTTTTTTTAAAAAAAATTTATTGTTTACATCCGCTCCATTTTTCTTTTTCACATTGATGGTTATTCTATATATTCATTTCCGGAATACATTTTGATTTCCAGACTGGGCATAACTTGCAAAATTTTTCAATTTCTCTTATTGCTCGTAAAATTTGGGAAATTTCGTTTTCGCCGAGAATAAAAGTTTTGAGGTCTTCTGGGTATGAAAAATACATCTTTAGCGAATAGCATAAATGTGTGGTACCATCGAAACATTTAACGCGAAGATTCGGCCGTGCCCACTTTACTGATGGTTCTCTTTTTTTTTTCCATTCTTTAATGACTTTCTCGAAAATGGCCTTCAACGATTTTAAAAATAATGCAACAAAATTTGCTTCGTCTCATATTTTCCTCGCAAAAGCAGTGCAGAAAGTAAAATAATTGACAATTTAATGAAGGCAACCGGATAAGTAATTAAGAATGTCATACTAGACATTGAACAGGTGTGAAATTATATCAGTATTTGTATATAATTTATTAGAAAAGAAAAAAAAATTGTGAAAAAAAAGAAAGAAAAAGTGAAAAGGGAATGTTATAGCCCCCGCCCCCCTGATGAACATTACGTAATGAATGATATCAAAACACCAACGATTATATTAATGAGTAAATTTCTGTTTGGGGATGAGATTTAGACGGCTGTGTATGTAGTTGAATGTTTGTCCAATGAAATTAAATTAATGGACTTTCAAAAAAAAAAAAAAAAATCTAGGCCGATGTATTGCTTGAAGCAAATTATACATCTTGGAAGAAAATGATGGTGTAAATGTGATACTTAATTTTAGACCCGCTCTTTACAATTTTGTTAGACATCTATTTCTGAACTTGTCATTAGTACAGCGTAGGATAGTTGTTCACTGTAATATATTATTGCTATAATTTCATATCTACAACATTTCGGCTGAGTAATAAATTTGTAGCTTGTAGAAATTCCTCGAACATCTAGTTCGACCTTGAATGTGCTTTCTTCGGGGAAGTTAATCATAGCGATGACATTCTCTTTTCTTCTTCTTCTATCACTTTTAGCGCAACAGCTTTTCGCGTTTATGCTTCCATCTTTTTTCAATCCCATAACCATTAGATTCCTTCTTAAATCCTCTACAGTTTCAACATCTTCCCTGAGTTAAAATATCTTTTTCAGCATTAATTCTTCATCCGTTCCCTTCAGTGAATTTTCTCGCTTGATTAACTTCTTCAAGGATTTCTCGCTGAGTAAAATTATCCAGTTTTTTATTCTAAAATTATTCTAGATAAATAATTTCCTTTCTGGATTATATTTGTACATGTAGAGAGAGTGGCTATAAAGCCAAATCCATGGCTCCCTAAAAAATCTATTTTTGGCTCACTTTGGTATCATCTGTTTGTGATTACATTTTATGTAATGTAATCTGTGGATAATCGTAAACTTGAATAGTTGCACATTTCTACTCGCTACCCACTGCAAGCCTTGTATATCTATGTGAACGTGTAAGGGGTGTTAGTTGTAGAGTTGTCCGCATTATTAGGTTGGGATATACCATGTCCAGAGAAACTCTGAAACAAGTCCCATCTTCTTCTGAATGTAACCCTCTCCATAGTTGGAGACAATAATGTATTTTCCTCCTAAACACCAACAGAACTTGTTCTTAAACATCAATTCACACAATGGACATCACATAGTGCAATCCAGAACATCAACTTTGAACTAAGGCAGCACTGACTTAGAGTATTCGATTAACAACCATCATTGGGTTGCTAGAACCCAAGAACATCCCTAACCTATCCAACGTCTAATTACTATGTCCAGCCTATCTATCTAGATTGTCTAGATCCTAGTTCTTCTGCAAAACTTCTTTGCTTCTGTTACTCTTAAAATAGTTTGCATATGCCTGTGCAGTTTCTAAAACCCAAACAGTTTCTAATTACTCTGAATCATATTCCTGCTCAGAAATAATATTCACTAGACATATTCATTGTCACCACTAAAACAAGAAAACCTCCGAAAGATCCCAATTGTCCCAAACCCATCAATCAAACTAACCTTACCGTTTCCAATTATTGAGCTGTAATTTTTATGAAGTATGAAGTTAAAGTTTAATATTTTGAAAATCCTAATATGTTTATAATTTTTTCAATAAACATATATGTACATTATATAGACAGTATGATTATAGGTTTCATACAAATAATTATAATAATTATATGTTGTATAAACTTCAACTTGCCTGGAATTTATATATATACATATACACATAAAGCAGTAAATTTTTAAGATCAAAATTTTTCTAAATAATTATAAAAATTAAATACTATTTTCGGATTTTTTTACTTTTTCTTATTCCTGATAAGAGGAAGTATCGCGATCGTGACAAATTTTCGAATTGAGTTTTATCTGGAAATGCACACATTTCGAGGTTCTCTGAGTACGAAAAGTGTTTTTAGCGAAATGTATATACAGAGTGGCCTAAGGTATATGGATAACGACTTTTTCTCGGAAACTAAGATAGCTAGAAAAGCACTAAAAAATACGTGTCCCCGTAGTTTTTTGTTAGAAATCCAAATTTAATTTGCAAATTTGTTTTGGTGCTTTGAGAAGCGAGATACAGGCACCAACTTCATTTTTTCAAATGGGGAGGTGTGGTTTTTATTTAAGAAATAGATTCCTCTATTTTTTGTAAGAAACATTTACTTGAACGGTTTTTTTTCTTTGAGCGATATTTTACAAGTTATGAATGAAAACATGATTCCTATAAGAAATTTCAAAATGATATTATAACGGTTTTTTGATTGAATAAGAAGAAAAGTACTACTTTATTATAAATTTTACTCATTAATTACAGATCTTGCTCGAACTGGCCCCCACCATTAGAGATGCATACATATGCTTTTTCCTGCCAATTGTACCTTACGACCAAAGAAATACATTCAATCAAAAAACCGTTCAATCAATTTGGAAATTTCTTATAGGAATCATGTTTTCATTCATAACTTGTAAAATATCGCTCACAGAAAAAAACCGTTTAAGTAAATTTTTCTTACACAAAATAGAGGAATCTATTTCTTAAATAAAAACCACACCTCCCTATTTGAAAAAATGAAGTTGGTGCCAGTATCTCGCTTCTGGAAGCACCAAAACAAATTTACAAATTAAATTTGGTTTTCTAACAAAAAACTACGGGGATATGTATTTTTTAGTTTTTTACTAGCTATCTTAGTTTCCGAGAAAAAGTCGTTATCCATATGCCTTGGAACACCCTGTATATAAGTATATGGAGGGCTCTGCCTGCCTGGTGCTTTCGGCACCAAAACCCACACGCCTCTTAACATTCTCAAGAAAATTCTGTGCCAAATGGCGCAAACAGCTTGCAAAACCGTCTAGTCGAATTTGCAATATAAAATGCATTTCGTGGGGGCTCTGCCCCATTTGGGGCCTTCAACGTCCAACCTCTCACGCCTCTTAACATCCTCAGTCTATATATCTGCTGCAGTAGATTGGTGGAAAAAGAAAAGGTTATGCTTTGCTCTAAAGTGCTATATTAATCTAATATACAATTCTGTGATTTATATCATATTAATGAGTATTAAATGATATGTTCCCAATATTCCGAGTTTGAAGAGAATCTGTAACCGGAAGTGGGCTTCTATGAACAGATTTTTCTCGAAAATGGCTGTAACAATTTTCTTTAAACTTGGTATATCGACTATAAATACAAAGCGCTACCAAATTTCTTTGGGAAAATTCATTTAAGACTTTTTTTTTTGTAGGAAGAGAGGCGGGGATACGTTTTCCTCTAAAATACTATTATAGTTTAATATACAATTCTAACATTTAGGTAAATAATATTAATTGAATTAAATATTGCATATGTTATGAACATTCTAAACATAAAGGAATCAAGTTTCCACAGTTTTATCCATAAAAACACCGACAGTGTAATGGAATCGTTTGATGTGATTCCTGATGTAGTAGATGTCTTGAAGAGGGCGGAAGTTAGTTGAGAGATTTTGGAAGTTAGTGCATCGAATTATTAATACGGATTTTATAAAAATAAACTGTATTTTAACAATAATTTTAACGTATAAATGGTAACTAATAACTAGCAAAATACTTAGGAATAAATAGAAGATAAATAAGTAATAAATTAGAATGATAAAATCAACGAACTAAGATGCACTACTAAAAGATAATAAGTTTAAATAAAACTGTGTATAGTCGCGTAAACTGCTGCTCGTGTATATGGACATGCTCGTATCGTCGTATAAGATATAATGATCCTCTCGTTGTATATGATAGAGTTTATATATCGGTGTTGGCCACACTCACACCAAGACATCTGTCCTAGTGTGCGACCTTCGTAGTTTGCTGACCTTATTTAGGTCAGTGGCCAACCTTATCGGTGCTTGCTTTGATGTAAAGTATTGAAAAGGGCTTTGTTGTTGTTTGGCCGGCATTGTCTTGAAGACGGCGGCCTGCTAGGTCGCTGGTTATAATTGCTCTTTTATTACTGCCATCCTTTGTTAAGATAGCAGCTGGCTGGAACCACTTTGACATTGGTATGACTTTCTATGTCATTACAACAGATTTCCATTAAATTTGTTTCACAAATAGAGTCTATCACTTTTATTGGATACTTTTTCCGAGTGTTACCCCACTAGGTACCTTGTCCACTCATTTTGAATTTATTTTTTCTTATGTAATCATTTTCGCTTATAGCGGCTATCACGCAGATTGTGCATAAATAAATAAATTACAAAAATTCATATATAGCGATTCTAGCCCCTGGTGGGAATTAAGCGTTACTAAGCATCTAATAAACATTCTGAATTTTAAGATTTATCATTTTTGTGAGTATTGCACTAAGGGAAAGTCAAATGAGTTTTTTAGAATGCCTTAGAAGTAGATAAAGAAAAGGTTTGCTCAGTGTTTAACATATTGACAGATACGTCAATTGGGAGGGGCTGGCGTCATATTTAATATGAACTATAATCCAAGGACCCTAATAACAAGAAATATTATTACAAAAAGGGACAGAGAATAAAAAAAAAGTCATTTATCAGTTTTGAATTTCTAAGGATGCTCTATTTCTATTTTATTGCATATAGGTAGTTCATACCTGTGTTTAGTATTATGAATTCGTAATAATAGCTGAACATGAGGTAATACTTTTTATATTTTGCTCAATTGTATAGGCTGAATAGCGATAGAAAATAATAATAATAATAATAATAATAATAATAATAAATTGCCCATTTTTGTGGTTATTGTATGAAAAAAAAAAAAAAATTGCAAAGTGTGGCGACAAAACACGACAGAGAATAATCCCGGCTATAACTAGCATAGTTTCACGCCTCTGACTGCCAATATATTTTTTTTTTTTTGTTAAATTCTGTGACCGTCAGGCTGGCGTCTTACGGTAGAAGTGTATATGTGACATTACTAAATGTTTCTGGCAATTCGTATTATAAAGTTTACTTTTGAAGGTCATCCATCTTCAATAAACAAAACAAAAATAAAATCATAATTTCTCATTTTCAGCTAAATAGATGATGAAAAGATTGTATGAGCAATTTATTTTTTAGAAAGAAATGTGACATACTTTCATTTTCCAATTATATTGGAGACATGAATTTCTAAACTAGGTCCCTGAGATGTCTGACATAAAACCAAAATCTTATCGTCTTTTACAAAGAACGGAATTCTCGGACCACTTCCCTTTAAGACGTAAAGTTATATATAAAATACTTGTTTGTTCAAATGAGCGATTTAATAGAACTTTTTTTTAAAAAAAAACAGAAATGTTTTAAATTAAACTGACAGTTTATTACTTTTTTTTTAGTCCTTTTAGTCCTAGTAAGAGGAAGTATTGTAATCGTGTCAAATTTCCTTTTATTCAGTTTTAACCGGAAATACATGTTCTGAAATCCCCTGAGTCCAAAAAAATGATTTTTAGAACATGTTCAGTGTCTGCATATATACGTGGACAGCATAGATCCAAAACGAAAAATCACAGAAAGTTTAAACTTGAAATACCGTTTAGGTATCAACATGGGATGCAACAATAATTTTTCTTTCTCAATTCCTCAACCGAAACTACTCAATTTTTTTTTCTTCACTTTTTTGCGATTTTCTCGAAAATGGCTTCAATGATTTTTCTTTAAATATGGAGTATCAATTTATTACACATACCGAGAACTATATGTTTATTATAAACATTTCTCTGAGAAAATATTGTTAAGGCGGCTTTTGAGGGAGGAGTGGGGTTATGTTTTCTTATTAAGTGCTTTTTCCATTACTTAAACAATAATTCTATCATTTAAATCATATTAATTAGAATTAAATATGTTGCCAGAATTCCGGATTCGAAGAAAATCGGTTGACCAATAATGGGTTTTTACTCAACAGTTTTTCTAGTTTTCTGCGTTTTTCTCCGTAAAAACTGACGGAATTTTTTAAAATTGAACATGATAACTATGAAGGAATACGGGGACCTATAAGTTTTGTTGAAACTTTTTACCGAGAAAATTCATTCAAAGGAGTTTAGGGGGTGAGGGGGAAATTATGCCTTCCCTCAAACTCGTAATTTTATTTAAGAAAACCAATTATATGAAATTGAATGCCGCATTTTCCACAGAACCCCTTGAAATCGGTAAGCATAGCAAGTTTAATGAAAATCGTTACACCCGTTTTCGAGAAAATTCCAAAAAAAACATCAAAAACCTATTCTATTAAGTATGCACTTCCGGTTAATCGATTTTCTTCAAATTTGGAATTTTTATCAACATTTCTAATGGGTATTTATACCTTCTACCATACATTGTGCGGAATTGGTAATTTAGAGGCAAGCCATAACCTGATTTACTCCCAATAAATTTGTCCAAGAAAATATTTCAAGTCGTGATAGATATTTATGTTTGTAGATAGTATTCGAAGTTTTATAAAAATCGCGATAAACTGAAAGAAAAACACTTAATGAAGTCGTACTTCCGGTTGATGGATTTTGTCGGAAAACTTTGTGTCACTGATACGGTGGTACTCCCTAAACGGAATATCAAGTTTGAGCTGACTGCGATTTTACGTTATTGAGTACTTTGTTCACACACACACTCGTATATATACAGGGTGACCAGAGTTATATGCTCCACCCACTTTTTTTTTAAACGGCGGGAAATTTCGAAAAAATAGAAAACACGTATTTAATCATTTTTAGTCTAGTTTATTTTCAGTGATTGAACCATTTTTTTATACCCCAATATCCCAAGATACAGCATCCAACTTTTTTTTTTCTCCGGACTTAACCCCAATGGACTATTTTTGTGGGGATATCTAAAAAATAAAGTGTACAGTAACCTTAATCCCGTGCCTTCAGTCGAAGATCTGGAACGTCGAATAACTCTAGCCTGCCTAGATGTTGACTTTGCCACCTAAGTGCTGCTACAAACAGAGCGTGGAGTCCAGAGCTTTGGCTTGCCTATCCGTTGATGGTGCCCAGTTTGAAGAGCTTCTTTAAAGAAAAAATAAGGTAATTTTGACATTAAACTGAAATTTGTTTTTCATATTTTAAATTACCATAACTTTTGAAAAACCTAACCGATTTAAATTTTTTTTTTTTTTTTTTAGAGGCTCAAGTACTATAAAAATATATATAATGTTCCATTTGAAAAAAAAAAGTTGGATGCTGTATCTCGGGATATTGGGGTATAAAAAAATGGATCAATCACTGAAAATAAACTAGACTAAAAATGATTAAATACGTGTTTTCTATTTTTTCGAAATTTCCCGCCGTTTAAAAAAAAAGTGGGTGGAGCATATAACTCTGGTCACCCTATATATACCTCTTACTGGAGTATGAAATAGTATTTATTATATATCGATGAATTGTAATGGTAACGATTTTTGCTGACCAATAAATTATCAATAAAAATGATCGCGTTTTTTCTAAATACGCAACACAAGTTGCGTATCATTTGAACTTTTTCAAATAGTAACAGCACCTCACTATATATGTATGAATGAATTTTTCAGGTTGGTTTGCGACTATCACCTGTTTTCATAATTTTTAACCAACAGATTGTATGTTCAATCGTGTTTTGTGATCGGTAGAAACTAGATAAGTGAGTCTAGGACTTTCGTAAGAACATATGGACATACATGCATAGTATGCAATAGAAAACATGTCTTATGCAAATGTCAGTTGCAAATGCAATTAGAAAACAAGCCACCTAGAGCTCAGCCGACAATATTTGTACTAGCAACATACTCAATGAAAGTATACTATAGAAGTTATTTCAATGTAACCATTGCCTACTAGATTTCCTTTTTTATTATATTCATGGTTTTTTCATTCATAAAGTTATTTTGGAATATTTTAATGAAATATCGGTTTTTTTCTTTGATTTCTGTAATATTGCGTAAATTCTCTATGAATTTGTAGTACAGAACGCTTCGATAGGAACTCGCTTCTTGTTCGCTAGTTAAAGAAATTTTTTTTTTTTAACGACTTTAAATAACCATTTTGGTAATACGTCATCCCCAAAAGCAACTTCTTCCATTTTTCCCTATCGGCTCAATTGGTTAGGCCTCTTCCTGTTATGGAATCTGATACCCACTTCTTGCAAGTTGCCTTCTTTTTCTCTTTCCTGCGAAATCGTAGTGGTACAATTTTTTTTGACCATTTCTCATCTCCCATTCTCGTAATGTGACAGAACCATTCCAGTCTTCTTGTTTCAATAGAATAGAAAATGGGTTCTTTTTCCAAAAACCTTCATGATCCCTTTACTGTTATCTTTCGCAGCCTGAGAACCCGCAACTCCATCTCCAGCATGAAGCTTTTCATTAGGTAGTTCTTTCTTGAGAGTGTGCATTCTGTCGAATATACTATATGGTGCTTACAAAAAAGGAATGAAAAATTGGTTGTTTGCTTAGTCGGGACATCCATTGATTCTATGGATTCGAAGTATTAATTAAGGATCTTCCTCTATCCATTTTAGAATGACTTCTTTTTCCGTATTCCTACCTGGGTATATTTATTTATTTACCTGCAATGAACTCAAGCAGACGTAGCTTGCCATGCTTTAAATACATATTTGTTTGTATAGTAATTATCTCTTAATATTAGATATTTATCAAACAGTGAGTAAAGCAATGCTTTTTTTACACTCGAGTTCAGATATTGATCTAAACAAGAGTGTAAAAAATATATTACTCTCGTGATGAATATTGAACGCTCGCTCACGAGTTAAATATTAGATTTTTTCTGCAATAGTATAAATAGGTTCTTAATTTATATGAGTATAAAAAAAAATAAACATTGAGTATAAAAAAGTAGCAAACATTGAGAACTTATTTTAATTGAATTCAAATATTTCCTCTCTATATAACCTGCTCCTCAAATCTTCTGTATGTGGGATTGATTTTGATGTTGTTTACGCGTATTGCCGCTAGTTGTCGGGCTAGTTACAGTTTGAATAATCTTACTTTATTGCCCTAGCTTAATAAAGTAATAGCTGCTTTTACATTTTGTCACTGGTGTAATAATGTAGAATTTTATTCACTACTTTTGATTTAATAATTATTAACATTATTGTAATACGGTTGCAGAAAAACAGTATTATCATTATATTATTATTACAATTCGTTTAATATTGCTATGTTCTCGTTAGCAAAACTAATTTATTCAAACTAGTTGGATTTGATATTTATAGTTTTGTCTTAAGTATAACTTTTTATGGTTTTCTGCCAGTAAATAGTTTCATTTGAATGGTTTTGTTAAAATAAAGTAGTTTATCTTCTATGATTTCAATTTCTTTTCGCGCACCTATAAGGGTTGACCTAGCCATCTTTATAAGCACGTAGCGTACAGTTAGAGTTACGCTTCAACTTAGGCACCTCATTTGGTGGACTAAGGCACTAATTATTCGCATTTTCTGAAAGATTGCTGAACGCTAAAAAAACAACAAAAATAAGCACATAATATTTATAGTTAATTAAATAGACTGTAATCCCATACTGAATTCACTCGTGCATAAAAACATATGATTATTAATTTACATTTAGAAATACATACAATTACAATGTTATAGTACCGCTATATTCACAAGATACAGAAAAAGAAATACACAGGAGATCCAAATATAAATATATTTATTTATTTAACTACTAGAAACAGCTACCAGATAGCACTTTACAGAAAACATAGCTATACAAACTAGTTGGGCATTAATTTGAATTATACATAAACATACTAAATAGAGAAGACTTATGGGATTGCTTTAGTGTGTATGTATTAGTTAAATAAGTACATGCGATGTAAAATGTGCAGTGAGTATATATAGGTATATATATATATATATATGTGTGTGTGTGTGTGTGTGTGTGTGTGGTTGTGCGCGCCGTAGGATGAGAAAAAGAACAGGACAGAGGATGGAAGTTTCTGAACCAGTTCATTAGGCTGGACATAATCTCCTATTCTGCACTCTTTGTATATACTTATATATATATATATAAATAAATATATAGTATATAATAGAAAACCGGTTGGAATTGAGCGGTACAACTGGTCCGTTAGTTAGTTTGTAAGCGACGCCGCAATGGTCCGCCGGAGGCGTGAACTTAGAAGATGCGAAGGCGTTTTTTCTATTCCTCTCTTGCTACCTTTAGTTAATTATAATACGCAACCTGCTTTATATCATACGTTATAAAACTGTGATGATACTTCAAGATAGTTCATAGTGTGCTTGCTTGAACTTAAGTTTTGTGGTTTGGCCGTGCATAGTATATTTTGTTAGCGGCCAGTAATGAAAAACTTCGGCAAAGAATATAATGGTAAGAAACACTCAGGCAATAGTTACTATTGCCAGTTTTTTTCGTCAAACTTGGGATTGTGAAACACTCACACGACTTTCTCTTACTCTAATTAATGCAGTTTAATCAAGAAATTTTCTTTAAAATTGCAACATCACTGCGTTTATATTATGCGGGCCATAAAAATGATGGTGAGGATTTCACTTGTATACATGAGCGGCCTCTTTGTAGAGCACTCTATGTCAAAACCAGGAAAGCTTGTGCGAATTTAAATTTAAACTGACTGACAGACAGACCTCCAATAGCTCTCTCTAAAATCTATTTTTTCATTAAAATATTACAAATAAGTAAATCGTTTTAGGCGCATTCGAAAAAATACCAAAAACCCCAACAACATATTCTGTAAAATCACATTTCCGGTCAAATGATTTTCTTCAAATTGTAATGTGTATCAATACTAGGTAGCCGTCAAAACCATATACTATACTAATGTTGTACTTTAGAGGAAAGCATGACGCTACCTCCCCTCTGAACTCCCAAAAATCAATTTTCCAGAGAAAATGTTTTAAATAAAAGTGTTAGCACTTTATATTTATAGTTATACAGATTCTAAATTTCAAGAAAATCGCAAAAAAATGAAATATTCATTCAATGAAGTTGTACTTCCGGTCAATCGTTTTTCTTCAAACTCGGAAATTTCGACAACATATTTAAGTCTAATTAATATTATTTAGATGATAGAGTTGTATAATAAACTAAAACAGGACTTTAGAGGAAGACATAACCCCCATCCCTCCAACTAAAGTCCCCTGGAAATGCATTTTCCCAGAGAAATGTTACAAAAATAAATGTTACAGCTCCTTATATGTGTAGTTATTATTCCTAAAGTTTGAAGGAAATCGTTGGAATAATGATTGAGAAAAAAAAGGCAAACAATTGAAAAATCTATTTAGTAATGTGTCACTTTCTGTTGGCCTATTTTATTCAAAATCTTATTGTCATGTTCCATGCTAGCACTTAAACTAAATATACACTTTGGACTTTCAGCGACTTTTGCTTTTGGAGTTATACTGATCACATTCACAGATCAATTTCTAAAAACCACATTTTCGGACTCTGGAGACCTCAAAACTTTTGTATCCGATGAAAACTTGGTTTCGAAAATTTGTCATGATTACAATACTTCTCCTAACGGCAGTCTTACGCTCCGTTCTAGATTATAGATTAGATTATTATTTTAAAGGGGATATGTGAAATATCTATTGTGCCCCTTGGAAACTTCGCAGTGCACTACCGGTCTCCGAGCAGTGTTGTCTAGTTTCAGACCACACTCCTGTCACCGAACAGTGAGCTATAGAGGCTCCTAGGAGAGAAAATATAAGGCAGCACGCTGGATTCGAACGCAGGACCTCCGTATTGCTAGTCCACCGCGCTACCACTAAGCTAATCTCTTCCTCCTCCCCTTGACTTACACCATTTAACTAGGAACGGAGATCCTAGTTTCTGTACTGTGTTTGTCCTTGTTTGTAAAGGGTAGAGTGTATATAGTTTAAGTGTATTGGGTGCTGTACTGACGAAATGCATGGAGTACTGAGCTGTGGTAACCCGTGTGGTCGCTACTCCCCAAGTATCTGCATACAACAGATTACCTCTTGCGGGGACCCTCCGGTAAGAAGTTTTATCTCTACATAATTAGCATTTCAAAGTTTGTAGAAGAAAACCTTTGTGGATTATTTATTAAAAAAAAAAAGAAGAAAACTATCTGAAAAATTGTTTTTCCATTAACCAGTAAATTTTGCTTGACATTTGGAATTCTGGTTGATTATATAACGCTAGTGCAATATATGTGGCAGAACCTATACATTGTATTGAAATAGTACTTTAGCGGAAAGCTTAACACTGCAATTCCTTCAGGATCTTAAAAAATAAATCCTTTTCTTTTCCCGGAAGAATGTTTCAAAGAAAGAAGCACCACAACACACAACATAACACAAGCTCACAATTCAATACCCACTAATAGGCCAAACGCTAAAACACTGTCTATGTACTCAGAGAACTTCAAACAAAACTAATTCAATTTCGTCAAAATTTGACACGACAACAACACTTCCGCTTACATGCTAATAATAAGTGAAAGTAAACATTTCGAACTTACCGTTAGATGGGGTTAGATTAGATTATATAAAGCAAAAATAAAAATATGAAAACCTTCAACATTCAATTGAAACATGTTTGTGTATAAATAATATAGTTGACAAGGCTCTGACATTAGGTTTAAATAATAAAGGACATTTTTAATTACAATTTACTACTGACATTTTATAACATTGATTAATCATGGATGTTTAATATGATCCAATAATTTATAGATTTAACTTTTTTGTCTGTTAATAAACAATATATTATATGATATATATATATATATATATGTATTAAAAAGAACATAAAAGAGTAACAAATATATTATAAATGAATTATATTTTATTAACAAGTTCCCAAATAGGTGCAGTATTTCGTTCAAGACGTCCATGTTCCTTTAAGACTTCCTCTTGCTAGAAGTAACAAGGTTTCACACAAATTCCATCAACCGGAAGTGCGCCTTTATGCATTTTTTTTTTTCAGTTTTTTCACGTTTCTCGAAAACGGCTACAATGATTTTTCTTTAAGAGAATATCTCATGGTATCGTTTCCGGAAAGTGGACTTCGTCAGCGAAATACTTCGTATATCTTGGTTTGAGGGGTCGCATGCCATCTATTTGTTCAGTTGCGACTCAGTCCATGTTCATTTAAGACAATCTGAATCGGCATCTTTCTTGCGCCTACAAGTAAAAGTGTTTTCTTTGATCATAAATCCTGCTGAAACCGTGTCCAAAACATAAATAAGTAATCGCTAGCTCACTAATCCTTTTTATTGCAGTTTTCTTAACATTTTTCTTGAATAACTTTGTTTTTAGCTTTCTAGTTTCGGTTTTTTTTTTTTTTTAAACAACCAAGGCTAGAAATCCATTTAGAGTAATAGCAACATTGAGCATTGTGATCGTGACGAATTTTCGCCGGAAATATACGGTTTAAGGTCACCCTGATTTCGAATAAGTGGTTTTATACGTTAAAAATATTTTTTTTTATACTCAAGGGACCCCAAAATGGTTTTGTGTGTGTGTGTGGTCAGCATAATACAAACAAGGAAAATCACTGAAAGTTAAATGAAAATCGTTGGAGCTATTTTCGAGAAAATCACGAAAAACTGACAAAAATTCAGTAATGTCGCATTTCCGGTCCATGAATTTTACCTGAAAACTTAGTTTCTAATACGGTGGTAGTACTTACCAAGTTTGAGCTTCCTACAATTTTTCGTTTTTGAGATAATATTATCTTAGAACACGCACACACACACACACACACACACACACACATGCAGACTTTTTTTCATATTCAGTGGACCCCAAAATTTGTATTTCCTGTGAAAACTCAATTTCGAAAATCTGGCACAATCGCAATACTTCCGCTTACTAGGAGTAACAAGGTTTCACACAAATTCCATCAACCGGAAGTGCGACTTTATCACGTTTCTAGAAAACGCCTGCAATGATTTTATTTAATCTTCTTATACCATTGCACACACAAGCATCTTTCACTTTTATTTGTAAAATTTTCCCGCGGGAAAATGTACAATACGTTTTAGAAGAAGAGAAAATTAGTGGGAAAGGGTTTTTGAGTAATAAGCTAGAATGAATGCTGAACACTGTGTAATAAAATAGAGACACTAAATTGCCAGACTTTTCACGTAAATAGAAATTAGAGATCTAGACTGAGTAAAGAGAAGGGTAGTAGTTGATTGCTGACGCGTTGTAAACTGTTGTATAAACTGTCCCTCTGTAGGGCTAGCTTGGTTGTTTATATGTTACCGGTAATGTATGAAATTCAGGCATTCTATAGAATGCCTAGGCATTTCATGTAATACCATGCGTGGTTTATACTTATGTAGGGGTAGTGAACCTCCACCACTCATCCACACTAGCGAGTGAACCCCCACCACGCATCAGAGAGAAAGAGCCCCTCTCGAGAGAGAGGAGAGGAGAGGCCAGTTGGATATATATACGAGACACAGAGTCAAAAAAAGATATTCTGTTCACAGTCTCACACTTGAATTGTACACATCGTTTAGCCACGTCAGTCTGTCTGTTCAGTTCTTGTAGTGTAAAGTATACAGTCCTTGGCAGTCAGTCATATACATATATATCAATTATATATCTTATACCGATATTGAGGTGTTATTTATCTATCAACATCTACAACCAACATCTCATATTCAAAGCTCAGCAAAACCCGTTACAAACGTTACAAAATCTAGTTGAGCGGCTAACAACGGACGCCTTCATAAAATCACTTCCAAGTTCCATGAAGGCCCAAGTCCAAATTAAACTCCCCAAAAACCTTGATGAGGCTCAAACTTATGCAACAGCCCTCAGGGACATACAAAGTGCAGAACCTCAAGGTTCGATATTTGCCATTAAAAAGGCAGATTCGCCAATACAGTCTTCTGACAAACCGCCATCGCCATGCAAACATTGTTCCGGCGTCCATTGGAACTCGGAATGCACACAAAAATTTCAAGTCGTGAAAAATAAAAGAAGGCGAGTTTCTAGTTCTAAACCACCTTCGCCTTGTAAATTTTGTCAAGGCAACCACTGGAACCGCGACTGCAACAACAAAAATAATAATTTTAATAATAATAAACAAGCGCGCACTAATTTTGGCAAAAAGCCACAATTTAAGCCAGACCATCGTACCTTCAGGCAAAGTAGGCCCTATTTCAAAAAACAAATGCCCAACAAAATAACAGTAATAATAATAATAATAATAACAGCAATAATAATAATAACAAATTTAATACTGGCAATACGTCGAATAGATGGGTTCCGCCAACATGCCAGATATGTGAAAAACGAGGGCATACTGCAAAGGCATGCTGGTTCAATAATGCAAAAAAAGATTAGGCGCTCAGCCGTTTTCACGAACGGCTACCACGGTCTTGATCCCGGCACTCAACGATTCAAATAATTTATTAATTAATGTCCAAATTAAAAACAAAAAAGTTAAAGCTCTGATCGACACGGGTGCTTCACACTCGCTCATAGATGCCAGTCACGTCAAATCGAGGCCCGAAAAATCTGGTATCATTTTAAAATCGATCACAAACAGATTATTCCCAATTATGGTCTGTCAAACATTCAATTATCCATAGGCCATAACACAAAAATTCAAGGTAAATTCATAGTGTCCCAACTGAAAAATGAATTTGAAATGATCATTGGGAGAGACCTACTAACAAAATTTCAAGCCATTATTAATTTCAAAAACTCAAACATAATCATAAACAAAACAGTCATTCCATTCTTAACAGACAACACAACATCACAAATTAACAACATTCAAAACACAACTTTACCAGAAACATTATCAACCAGGCACAAAATCAAAATTCCTGCACGATCACACATCGTCAATACTTACACGCTACATACAAAAATTCCAGACGGTTCCATACTATTGACACAACATGACAGTCTACCTACTGGACTTTACTTACCCCACACACTGACTAACGTACATAACAATGCTTGTGCCATAACATTAATAAATACAACACAACATGAAATCTGCATCACGAAACATTTTCCAATAGCACACATTCAATACAACCCTGAGACGTTCAACTCATCAAACAAACATACCATAAATTCTATTCAACAACTCTCGCACGAACAAAAAACACAATTACAAGCCTTTCAACAACAATTACGCCAGAAACTCACTCATCTCTCTCCACAACAAGCAGACAAAATTGTTGAAACATTTTCTCCATTTTATGACACATTCACTCATGATAAAGATTACAAAACAAAATTTACAGATATTACACACCATATAGACACACAAAATCATCCGCCTGTACACAGTCGACCTTACAAACTATCACATTCAGAAGCCCCCATACTGAAAGCACTAATACAAGATAATCTGGATAGAGGAATAATTGAACCATCGACGAGTAACTGGGCGCATCCCGTGATTCTTGTTAAAAAGAAGTCTGCGGAGCACACAAAAGTTGATCCAAACGACATCACCCAGTTACGCAAACAGTACAGATACGTGGTTGATTTACGTAAATTAAACGCAATCACCACATCTGAAATTTATCCTCTTCCAGACATTCAACACATATTATCAACATTACATGACACAACATACTTCACAACACTCGACATCTCAAATGCATTCCACTCCATTAGACTTGACAAATCATCACAAGACAAAACAACATTCATAACGCAATTCGGCACATACAAATTCTTATCTGTTCCGTTCGGTCTGAAGAACGCGAGCGGATCATATCAGCGTTTAATGGATAAACTATTATCGGGTTACACGGGTGACATATGCCACACATTCATTGACGACATATTAATTTTTCATGGCAAAACATTTCATGAACATTTAACATCTACACAAAAAATTCTCACACAATTACAGAAGGGCAATCTTTGTATAGACCTAAATAAATGTACCTTCTTCAAAGAAGAATGCAAATATTTAGGCTATACATTGAGCAAAAAAGGCATTTCTCCAGATCACGAGAAGTTAAAAGCTGTAGAAACCTATCCAATTCCGAAAAAATTAAAAGACGTCAGAGCATTTTTAGGATTTATAGGTTTTCACAGAAAATTCATTCATAATTTCTCGGAAATAGCCAAGCCCCTTACAGACTTAACAAAGAAAAATACCAAGTTTGTATGGTCTTCTCAATGTTCATCGGCATTTCAAATTCTAAAACAAAAATTGATTTCTCCACCGATTCTGGCATACCCCAATTATAATTACGAATTCATATTGACTACGGACGCGAGCAACGTTGGCATATCTGCAATTCTAAGCCAACATAAACGGCGAAGAACGTCCAATAGCCTTTTCATCCCGCGTACTGTCTGAAACTGAAACAAGACTCTGCACTACGGAAAGAGAACTGTTAGCCATTCTCTTTGGCTGTAAACAGTACAGATATATCATTTTCGGCTACAAATTCAAAATAATAACTGACCACTCAGCTCTGCAGTGGCTTCAAAATTTAAAAGACCCGCATTCGAAATTGTACAGATGGTCACTAAAATTAAGTGAGTTCGACTTCTACATCGAACACAGATCGGGTAAAAACATCGCTCATGCAGATGCGTTAAGTAGATATATAGGCTGCATCAACACCGATATATCCCCAGAATATTACCCAAACATCGACTTATTAGAAATAGCTCAGCAGCAAGCTGAAGATGAGCAATGCCGACGTCTCGCCCAATCAAAAAATTATGCATTAAATGATTCAGGCCTTCTAATCAATGTGCTGGACAACAACATCCTTGTTCCAAGCAAAATGCGTGATACAGTTTTACAGCTGTATCATGACAACCCATTGTCTGGTCATTATGGCAGACAAAAAACATAAGACCGCATAAAAACTCAATTCACCTGGCCTGACATGACCAAAGACGTGAAGAACTATGTCAAGACGTGTCATAGTTGCGCCACTAGAAAAACCGACAACGCCTATAAACCACCAATAGGTACATTTAGCGAGCCAACTAATGTTTGGCAAGCTATTTCAATTGACGTTGTTGGACCGCTAGAGCCATCAACAAATATTCTAACAGGCGAAGAATACAAATACATATTAACAATAATTTGTCAATATTCCCGCTATTTGGAAATGTTTCCAATTACGAACCAAAAAGCGGAGACTGTTGCTCAAATTATTGTTAGCCATATCTTCACCAGATACGGCACGCCAAAGTACCTACTCACAGATTTGGGTACCAATTTCACGTCCACCATCCTACTCCAAATCTGTGCACTGTTAAAAATTAAAAAAGTGTGCACGACGCCATACCACCCTGCGTCAAATGGACGATTAGACATCGCCATAGAGACGCCAAAGAATCCATAGAGACATCGCCAATAACATATCCCACTATGTCCAAAGTGACAAAAATTGGCATAATTACCTGCCATTAATTAAGGCAGCCCACAACTCTACAAAAAATGTATCCACAAACTTTACCCCCCATGAACTTGTTTTTTGTACAAAATTTAAATTTCCATGGGTGCTGAATTATCCATCACACATCACACAAAACTTCTACACACACACTAAATGCCTACACGACAAAATTCAAACAGTACACAAACAAGCCAAACTCAACAATGAAAAAGCGAAACAAATCAGACAAAAATACTATAACAAAAACACTTCACCACAAAAATTCAGCATAGGCGACCATGTTTATTTAAAACATTTTACTTCAACAGGAAAATTCACAAAAAAATATCATGGCCCGTACCAAATTTACAAAATATTTTCCAACCAGACTGCACTAATTACCTTAAATAATAATGAAAGAAAATTAGTGCATCTAAGCAAAATTAAAAAAGCACATCTACGACAAAAACCTACAAACACACATAAAATGAATCTACGGCCAAGAAAGGCAAAAATTTAATAACATTTTCGAAAAATTTAGACAAATTTTCCTGGTGTTGGGAGGAGACAATACTCTAGTCCAAGGAAAAATTTCAAAATTAATTTCAAAATTTAAATTCAAACATAAACATTTTAATTAAAAGTTTTAAATAAATTCAACATAATAACTCAGTAAATACACCCTGGCATTTTGAAAATTGTATTTCAACATTTCAATGCACGTTTCAAATTCAACATTTAATTTTAGATCATACACCCTATTTATTTAAACAATTTCGTTAGTGTGAATTGAACATTGATTATGGTCAATTTTAGGCCATACACCCCAATCATCATACATTTAATTATTGTTAATTTTAAATAATATACATTCTCATTCTTAACAATTTTAGGTTAAACACCCTATTTATTTAAACATTGAATTTTAGGTCATAAAGGAAATCATACAAAGCATTTACTAATGCATTGATACAAAGCAAATCCAAACATTTCTTATTTTAGATTTAGATACCGACAAAGGAGTCATAAGGAGCAATTGCTAATACTTTTCTTATTTTAGAAAAACAAACAATACGGGAATTTAACAAACTGTACAATGCTAGAATTTATTGCAGGATTAAAATACTGGAAAAATTTAGAAATTGAATATAACTTCCACAGCATTGTCTCAACGCCGACAAAACAGGTAAAAACCCTTAATTCTTAGATATATTTCATTGATTTGCTTCTTGTTTAATAGAATAAAAACGTCGACAAAAGGGTGAAATAACAATAAGCATAGCACATTAGGAAGGAATTCCAGCCACATTCAATAGGAAAGGATTTTCCCAGGTCAATTGGGAAATTTTAATCTTCAAGGAATTGCCGAACAATGGAAGTACTAATAAAAGGAGATATCTTTCTGCACCTGGTAAAAACCCAGTTTATTATACTTACTACTTTCACTTTTAATTGTTCTTTGTCACATGTACCTTGAAGGGTGATTAAAATCAACACCCCAACTAAATAATTTTCTTTCAAATGGCCATATACATTCATATATATTTTATAATGCTATTATAAACTAAATAATTTTCTTTCAAATGGCCATATACATTCATATATTTTTTATTAATGCTATATTAATACTTGTTTACCACTAACAAAATATTCGCTTAATCTATCTAGCTTTAGCACTTCGAATTCTGTCGACATAATCTGTAGACATTCACCGAACTTCGAATTATTAATTAAGTCTGCAGACATTCATCGAACTTCGAATTATTAATTAATTATGCAGACATTCATCGAACTTCGAATTATTAATTAATTATGCAGACATTCATCGAACTTCGAATAATTAATTAATTATTTATGAGCTCACACCCACATCTCCTTACGGCCGTATCCTAGCTGCGCATTCCTGCATTCCTGCTCGCAAGAAATCGATTTCGTCCACTAGTTATAAATTAATATTAAGTTTACATAAATTAAGCAAACGTTTCTATCAAGGCCTTCTTCGTAAAACAAATTTCTTTGTACAACATTATGCATAAAACAAATTTCTTTGCATAACATAAAACAAATTTCTTCGTGCAAATAATGCATAAAACAAATTTAGAAAACAAATCATCATTGCACCGTTGATTCAGACATCAACTAAAACAAATACATTAAATCATTGCACCTTGATTTATAAGACAGCGTATGACAACTCTAACCCTGTTGGAAGCAAAAAAAAAAAAAAGAGAAAGTAATTTAATTCGTCTACAAACACAAAACAAACAAAATATATTATTCCACGAATGTATAAATTATAGAATTTATACAACAAAATAAACAAAACAAAATAAATAAAATAAAATAAAAATATAATTAAATAAAATCAAAATCGACAAATATAAAAAATTTAAACATCGACGAATATTGAATTATAAGATTTAAACATACAATCAACAAGCATCAACGAAGATTAATAAAACACTAAATTAAATCATCTTGATTCAAAGTATCTTCCATGGGAAAGGTACATTATCATTTCTTCCATAAATTGCTTTTTTTTCATCATGCATTTGCATACATTATCACTTCTTTGATAAATTCTTTTTTTCACTTTAACAAATTTATTTTCTTCTTTTTCTAACATTCCTTTCTATTTAATTAATTTGCCTAAACACACACAAATTATTAAGGTTCCTAGAAACAATTGTATATAAATAAATATGTGTGTTTACAGAAAAAAAAAAAAAAAAAAAAAATTAATTATATATTTTATTATATCATGTCATATCATCAATCAATTATATCATTTTCTATCAATTATTTTAAGTATGTATTAATTTTTAAATTTTACTCTGCATCTTTTTACATCACATTTGTTTATTAATTATCTACTTCTATAATTGTGATATTTATCAAAAATCTTTTTCAATTGTATAATTTTCAATGAATTTTAAATTTATGCAGAATCAATCTTGAAATTTTGTTTGTATTCATATTCTATTTCTTAGAGTCATCTTTAAAAATGAACAGTTGTTTATAGCCATTAGTTTTGTTACATCTGAATAATTATTAGAAGATATTTTAACAATTTAATCAAATCATTATTATTGTACATCATTACTTAATTAGGAAATAATTTTTTTTAACATTTATACCATAATCATGACGTTTTTCATTCATCTGGAAATTTTTAATTGTTTATAACCATAAGTTTCATTACATGGAAATCATTTCTAATTTTATATCGAAAATGAATCATGAATTATTTCAATTGTTTAATACTTATACTCAAGCGAAAATATTTATTTAATAAAAAAAAAAAATAAATATATAAATTATTTAATCATTATTGTACCTTAGATTTAGTCAATTTTTATGTTCAATTTTATATTCAAATTTTTAAATTTCTATTTTATATCGAAAATGAATCCATGATGCACACAAATTCAGCAAAACTCCTTGTAAATATAATTCAAACTCTTACATGATACTTAGTAATGGATTTACCAAGTATTTCAATAACAAACAATTGACAAAATAAAAACAAAATGTAAATAATTTTAAATTTTCAATGGCATCTGGATTGCAAATATAAATAATTAATGGATCTCTTAATATTTCTAAACTAAAAATGCAGATCCAATATCATGTATTGAAATTATTAGTTTTCTTTTCTCAAATTATGTTAATGACCAATCATGTAAATATTGTTGTTTCAATGTACATTGAAAAATTACTTCTGAAAAATTACTTCAGGAGGGGGGATGATGTAGGGGTAGTGAACCCCCACCACTCATCCACACTAGCGAGTGAACCCCCACCACGCATCAGAGAGAAAGAGCCCCTCTCTCGAGAGAGGAGAGGAGAGGCCAGTTGGATATATATACGAGAGACAGAGTCAAAAAGGGAGATTCTGTTCACAGTCTCACACTTGAATTGTACACATCGTTTAGCCACGTCAGTCAGTCTGTTCTGTTCTTGTAGTGTTAAGTATACAGTCCTTGGCAGTCAGTCATATACATATATATCAATTATAGATATCTTATACCGATATTAAGGTGTTATTTATCTATCAACATCTACAACCAACATCTCCTCCTACAACTATTACATTGGTGGCAGCGCTATCGAAACCCAGCCATTTCTCATTAAAAGGTAAGATATAAATTTCTATTATTTTTTTTAATTATTATTCATTTTAGTTTTACACTTTTAAATATTTTAATTTCCGCTATTTTTTTGTTACATCTATTTGTATATTTCATATTTTTAAAATTTCGACTTCATTTTTATGAAAAGAGCCGAAATTATTCAAAAATTAAAACAACATAATCTTTCCACAAGTGGCAATTTGTTAATTTGTGGAAAGTACATATCAATCTATAAAACGGATTATATTTACTATTTATGACATACTATATATCTTCACACATAAGCTTATTAATACATTTATCAATAATATTATTTTTCTCTTGCTTCAGAAGTAAAGGATCCTGAATTATAAAGATAACCAAACAGCCTAAAGATGCCAGCATCTTTCGAATAAAGGAAATGAAATTGTATGGTTTATTTTGATCACTATCATGGTTCACCTTGCACATTATACACCCAGATTACAGATTATAAGGAGTATTTGACTTGAATTAAAATACATTCGTAGTATTTGTACATTTTCATATTTTTTTATATTTGTAATAGGATCCGAAGAGAGGTATCTAAAGCAGAGAGAGAGAGACACAAAATTGAGAGTCTCACTCGCTACTTAGGCCAGACTAGAGTGGGATACTGTGTTTAAATACAGCTGCGTTAGCCCTTCAAGGGGGGACAATCTTTCAACAGTTGATACAGCCGTTACAACGCGTCAACAACCATCTACTACCTTTCTCTTCACTCATTCTAAATCTCTCACTACCAATTTCTATAATCGTGTAAAGTCCTGGCAGTTTGTGTTACTTTCTGATTTATACTGTGTTCAGCATTATTTCCCGTTTATTTATCTTACAAACCCAATTCTTTTCTTCTCATACTCATTGTAATATTCACATAAATTAAATACCAATTTAATATGGTCCCAGAAAAAAAATCTAATATTTAACTTGTGAACAAATTATTAACTCTCGTCCCGCTCGTGCGGTCAAACTCTGAATTCCAGTGTGTAAAAAGTTCTACTTCTCTCACTAACTTGTCATGTAAATAACTATTTTTAATCTGTAGAGGTTAAAAGTAAAAAAAAGCAGTGTTGCCAATTTAAACAAATTTCAAGGTTTCGATGAAATTGCTAAAATTTATTAATAATATTAAATTAAAGTAAAAAAATTCTTAATGATTTATTTTACACATTTTAAAATGTCACAACCTAATGTTCTGTATTTAATCTTTCTGAAGATATCCTTTCAATTTTCAATGGACATTATTTTAGAAGTGATCGTAAAGGTTTTACAAGTTTTTTTTTTAAATTAAATTAATAGTTTCAACTGTTGTAGACTTACAATATTTTAACGTGAGAGTAAATGTGCAGTTGCATATGTTCGTGTAAGCAAAGATAATCTTGAATGAGTAAAAGTGATAATTTACTCTCTCAACAAAGAAATAACAATTTTTCGTATTGGAGGAAACTCAGATTTTGTATTTCTTGCGAAAAAAAATTCTGAAAACTTGGTATAAACGAAAAAGTTCCTCAACACAAAAAAGAGTTTAATTTCAAACATTGTTCTCAAGTTTTACTTTTCGGGGTACAACAAGTGGAAACTTTTAAAATTGTGTTATTGTTTGTGCACAAGAATAACACTATTATAAACTAAATATCATTCTAAAATAAAATATAAAATATTTAAATATTATTTCTTTTATCTCTGTGTAATGATAGATATTTTCTTATATAAAGTAAATTTTATTAAATAATTGATTAAGGTTATGTAATGACATAATTATTAAATTAATTAATTTTATTAAATGTTACCTAATAACTTATGTATTTTCTATTGTAAACAAGTTTATGTTTATAATAGTAACATAAATTTTATATGCTGTATAAGGTATAATATAAAATAATGTAAACAAATTGATAAATTGTCTTGTCATGTCTCATTCCTAATTGAGTGCTATAAAACAGTTGTGTGAATATTTATCTGTATTATACTATGATTTACAACGTACTGAATATATATTTCACGTTTAACTTTAATACATGAGAGTTGTTAGGTCAGAGAAATGTCCAAGCGTTCTTTATCATGTGAGGTTGTACCTATCTTGGTTTAATGCACATTCATGTGGATGTGATGTAATATTGATATTCCTAAGGTATGAATGTATCTATTAAGCGGCGTCCACACTATTCATATGAATAACGGACGAACATTCGTTGTATATTTGCTTAACACTTCTCCCATCAAGAATTTAACTTCATTTAATAATTAGGATACGCAGGTGTTTTTTTTTTTCAGTTAATTGCTCTAGTATCAGAGATATTTTCCGTGTTAGCCTGCTTCTTTTTGCGGTCATCGTGATTGCTTTTTTGTCAAACAGTGTGATAACATTGTTATAACATTGTGTGATAACAAATCTATGTTATCACACTGTTTGACGAAAACATCCTGATGATGGGCGAACGTCCGAAACCGATGCGATGACCACAAAAAGAAGCAGGCTATCAAGGAAAATATCTCTGATGTTTCCAGCTCTGCGGAACCAACCACAACAATTTCTCTAGTAACATACCATTTCTATGATCTTTAAGGTTTCTGCGCCCATCATTTTCATGAAAAACACTTAAGTTTCCGGGTTGAGACCGCGTCCAGTGGTTTGCTAGAAACCCACGATTCGCCCACATTTGCAATGATCCTCTTAAGAGTCGTTAACACCTGTCTACACGAGACATTCGTGTGAATGTTTTATAATAAGATTTTATAGTATTATTTATCTTTATTATTTTATTGTGTGATGAGTAAGTGATTAAGTTAATGTTTATTCTAAAATTACAGTATATCAGAAAAAAATTGTTACACTAGAGCATGAAAAGTATTATTTCATATTTTGTGAAGAAATTTGGTAAGGATCGGTCAAGAAAGAACCATTCAATTATGCTAACGTTTCGACAGAGTTTCCTATCTTCGTAGATGATTTAAGACAAGATACTAGTAACTTTTAATTTTTTTTTTTTTTTTTTTTATGTTTCTGCGATGTAACGAATGTGTAAGTTTGAACATTATTTCTCCAATCATCACGACTATTTATATATTAAAGCCTTGATAAAGCCAGGAAACTCTGTAGAAACGTTGGCATAATTGAATGTTTCTTTCTTGACCGATCTTCATCAAATTTTTTCATAACGTAATTCAACAACTTCAACAAATACTTTTATATTATTTTCTAATTTTTTAAAGAATCTCTCCTTCGTAACAATATTATATTCGAAAACAACTAGATCATATTTCTATTGATCTAATTTTGAAAACTACCATCCTAAGAAAGAAAGAGGAAAAATGATCGGAAGGCGAATTCCAACCACTTATCTACTAGATTATAAACATGACATTCTAAAATGCTTGAAATTAATGTACAAAATAATTTACCAGTAAAAATTTGTAAAAATACTTCTCAGCTTTAAACATTGTATAAGTAAACTAAACTCACGAACAAGATAAGAATGATGAGATCAGAGAGACAAAACTAAATCTAGATGCAGGTATGAAAACTTCCTTAATTTACTTGGGAGATGATGGTAAAAGAGTGGGAAAAAAAAAAAGACCGGGCAGAACTAATGCGATCCAAAGGGGTCTAATGTCACTATGATTGCTGTTTTCCTCTGCTAAATACCAACTGGCTTCAATAGTTTACAACATCTGGTGGTACATTGTACATTACTATACAAAATTATCGTAATGTTTGGTTGTATGGGAAAAAAGTGGTACATTTGTAAAACTATCTGGATGGAGGAGATTAATAACTAGACAATTATAAAATGGCTTCTTTATGTAAATATTTCTATGAAAAATAATATTAATATATATATTTTTTTTAATCTGGTCAATATAGGTCCGAGTATAGATCTGGCCCCGTAGATCGAATCCAGACTGCACGCAGAAGGAGTTTCTGTAGTCTGATTAGTGTGGGAGATTTCCAAATCATTTCTCCTTAAGAAATCTCAATAAATCTTGCCACGTTGAGAGCAAAAACACATCTTATGTACATCTATCATTGCCAAAAACCCATTTTCTTATTACAACAATACCCTCTAATGGTTATTAAGGTCGTCATTTTTATTCGAGCTTTATAAATGCTTAACTAGGCTAAATATTTTATATTTCTAGTATAAGATATGTAGAGTACCAAAAAATGGGAGAATTATACAGATAAAATATATAAAATTTGTTTGTATGAGAGAACTAGACTGTTACCGAAAGCAGCAATATTAAATATGTTATTAATACTAATTAATATCAATCTAATAAATGGATAATTCAACCAATTAAGCCATTTACTTTATTGCTTATAGCAACCGTGTAACAATCTGACAATTATTAAATAAAAAATAGTGAGTGAATTTATATTTTTAGTCACAAGTGAAAGAAAGAAAAAAAAACAGCCATTACTTTTTCTCACAAGTGACTTAAATTAATATTATTCTACGCTAACTAGCCCATTATCTAGCGGTAAAATACAAAACCAAGAACGTATAACTAAACATATTCTAATTAGCATCGGATTTGAGGTTACAGAGCGAGGTAGGATTTGACTTGAATTGAAGTTCATTTTCAGTATTTGTACATTTTTATATTATATATATATATATATATTTTTGTTTTATATGAATTAAGAACCAATTTAATGCTGTTGCATGGAGTGCAGTGGGTTGTCGGCAGTCTAAGATGCTCATTGGGGGTCCGGACGGAGCTTTGAGTAGTGGGATCCGATGCCTTTCACGGACCTCTCTCAGACATCTGGTTGGCTTCCTCACGGGGCATTGTGGCTTAAGGAAACATCTCTATACAATGGGACTCATGCCTGATCCCTTTTGTAGAGTTTGTGAGACGGAGGAGGAAACACCCATGCATCTGATGACGGATTGTTTGGGCTGTGAGGAGATTAGCTTTAGGGCCTTCGCCGGAATAGGATATCGTTAGAGGATCTTAAGCTATGTCCTTTTAAGGTTTTGGTCCGATTTGTTCGGTCTGTGGTGAAACTTACATGGGTAAAACCTGGGCATGGACTTTTGTTCCAGACCCAGTAGTTGTTATTTTTTAGGGGTAGCTATATGGGCCCCTGGAAGGCTTTGGATAGCGTAGTTCTTGCCCTCCCCTTTTTAATAGTATAATAAGAAAAAATTCAGAAATTATAAATATTATTTACCCCTGTGCACTATTGCCCACTCGCAGCGCTCCCATGGTCAATACAAATGTACTTATGATATGTTTTTGCACTCATTGTGGCAAATTTATTGAGATTTCTTAAGGAGAAATGATTTGGAACTCTCCCACTAATCAGACAATAAAACTCATTCTGCAGCAGTCTGGATTCGATCACGGGGCGACTCTAAGCCAATAAACCTAAGTAAAAATCCGGGAGCTGCAATTATTACGGAGTTCGAATGTAAATGCAGAAACAATTGCGTTGGAAAAAAGATTATATTGAATAATCGATATATTGAGAAATTGATATGTCGCCAATAATTGATTGATGCCACGGTATTTGATATGTTCCCAACTATAACGTTTTTTGGAGTCCTTTATTGGAAATTGAAAAAACTATACTAATTGAAGAATAGCTGTTTATATATTATTTTTTTGAAAAATATATTTTGTTTATGAATCTTCAAAAATAAAATTTAAACGAGAAAGAAATGGATGATGTTAGAAATCTGAGAAACTAACTATATTTTGATTTGTAAACGGCATACAAAATTATGTGGGTAAAATGGTAACTTACTTTGTTACCCCTAGAGGAGAGAGGGAAAATGAATCTCGGTGTTAATGTGTTGTAGGACAGTAAGGTAATTACCCTTACTTGGCGGCTGGGAACCCTTTCTACTAGCGCTCTTACAGGCCCTTCTAATAATGGTAACACAGACACTCAAACACTGATAAAACCGAACATCAGCTACTTCTGTAACACGAACTTCAGATACACCCTCCCTCACGTGGTGTTCGCCCCCTCCTCGGTTTGTATACATACACACTCACAAACACACTACAAAACATCTCTAACACAAGCTGTTTAAAGGTCCAACGTGTAGATGAGGTTGTTCACTAGAATACAACGTAAACCGACAATCATACACACACACACACACACACACACACCACACACACACCATATATATATATTATATACATGTATGCTACTGCTACCACACAGCTAATGTTTACAATTGCTAATGAGGGCTAATATTAGTGGGACACTGACTCACATTTGCTTAAAGTACTAATTCCAGGTTTGTACTCTAACTGTTCTCCTGGATGGGAGGCAAAGCAGGTTTATTCCAAAACATGTGTGCGGCCAAATTCAATTAAGATTAGCTTCATTTTAAATGTAAATAAAATTTGTTTATAAACAATAATTAATATATTAAATTTAAATATTGATATTTATAATTTAATTAATTATATCATGGAATTTACATGTAAAAATTCCGGAGAATTATTAATAAACCTCTAGTTGACCATTTTGTACTGTAAACAAGACATTTTGTTTTGCTATGTAATTAATAACTAGAAAGAAATTAAGCGCTAGCTAGTGTAAGGCTAAAATTGTTTGTTTTAATAATGGTAGTTCTTCCTGAAGGCAAAGCTAATTCTGTCAGTTGTGTATGTTCCAGCATTTTGATATCATCAGAAAATTAAAAACTTTTTTTTTATTAGAAAAATATTTTTTTTTTTAAATTTTTTACTTTTTTTTCTGCTTGGAAATATCTGCTGGTCATTGGCGTCGGGAATCTTATCAGAGCATATTCGGCCTTCGGCTAGTGTTCATTCATTACACACATCATTGCCATGACTGTTTTGAGCTGTAGTAGCTTCTAGGAAGAGAAAATCCAAGCTTATCACTATCTAGATTTGAACTTGGGATCTCCGGTTGCAGACAAGCGCTCTAAAAGTGGGTTAATCCAGTGCCATTTTCAAGTACAGGAATCATAATCATTGTTATGGCTCCCGCAAATATTAAAAACATTCGCCGTGAAGCCTTAGGAATTCCGAGCTGGTTACTTGGTCAAAAAAAAAAAAAAAAAAAAAAATGGACTGTATTAGAAAATAAGGGAAAACCAACCATTAGTCACAGAATCACAATTCATTTTATTGGATTTCAATAATCAATACATATAATAAAAATAATAGAAATGGCTAAATTGTAATTATTACTATGAGCAGAGCATGTATTTACGAAAGATTGAACTGAATTTTATATTGCCGGTACAAATTTGTATATGATGCATTACTTTTTTTCCGGATTCAACTCGAAGCTCCTAGTTAATTAAATATTTTAATGTTGGGTACCTGTGGCTCATGCCGGCCGGCATATACGAAATTATATTTGCCTATAGGATGAGCTGGAAGAGTATAATGCGACTGGGCGTCCTGGTAATCGTCCTGGTGACGAAAATATTCTCTGGTGGGCGCTAAGACCGCAGAGTGAACGAAACTAATGAATTAGATAGATTAGATTCCTTGGTGGGATTGGCTCTTCAGCGTACACCACCGCGACCCCATGGGTCTATTGTGGCACCCCCTAAGTTGGAGACCCTACCACCGTCCTGTCCTTCATCGAACTGTCGAGAGCAACCTCTCGAGCCCTGTCGAGACTTAATAGACCCGAGAGGGGCCCTTGGCTGAGGCTTGCAGGCACCAGCTTTTCTTGTCCGAAGAGGCGGTACCTCAGCCATGCTAGCCCCTCCACTGACATAGCACGTGCAGTGCTGTTTCCTCTTCTTCCTGACAAAACCTACACAGGCTATCCGTTGCCAGGTTCATGCGGTACATCAAGTAACTGCATCTACATAACTAGAATTTTTCCAACTGCATCGAACTGAGCTGCCGACAGACAAAACAATAGATAAGTAATAATAGTACAGCTTGGCCAAGACTGACTGTACCTCCGCTCAACTTCAAACGACCAAAGTCCTCTTGTTTGATGTAGTACACTGCAGCAGTGGGGATTGTTTATGTTACATTAAACTTAAAATTTAAAAATTTATTATTTCTCTAAATTAATCGAGGCATTAATAATCATTCTGTTACTATACTTCCAAAAGAAGGGATTGGCTCAGTGGTAGCGTGCTGGACTACCAACACGGAGGTGCCGGTTTCGATCCAGCATGCTACCCTTAGATTTTCTCTTCCTAGCAGTCCCTACAGCTCACTGTCTGGTGATGGGCAGTGTTATCTATAGGTAGAGCACACTACTCGAATGCTGTCAGTGCATTGAGGTGGCTCCGGGGGCGCACAATAGTTCTTTAAGCTCGCACTGCATATCCTCCTTAAGGAAAAAAAAAACTATAGTAATAGAGAGCTATTAGTTTAGTTTGAACTTTTTCCAAGAAAATATCATTAAATGAGGTACGTGGAATGAGAAGAAGGATGTTTAGATTCTCCCCATTGATATAAAATTGAAGAAAAGATACTGGGATTTGGATTCATAAAGATCTTACATTTGAGGAGAGGAAAATTAGGAAGAAATTAGTAGAGTTAAAAAGGGAAATAATTAGTATGAATAAAGATGCAAGGGTTTTAGTGAGGACAAGATATTTATTATATAAAAATAAAAAATTTTATTGGAATGAAGAAAACGGATTCAGTACAAAGAATAAAGAAGATTTAAAGTTACTACTAGGCTGCCCTCTTCTAGAAAGTGGCGATCATTTTTTAGAGCAGACAACAGTGTCAATAAACAAAAGAAGTCCTTGAATTACAATATTTCGAACATTGGATTTTGGAATGTACACGGCTATGGTAATTTGTTTAATTTGTCCACTACTGAATGCGAACTATTAATAAAAAAAGATATCATTTGCTTGAGTGAAACATGGCTTTCTACTGATTTGCTCTATTTGCATTTTAATTCTAATATCGAAAAAATACGAATTTTTTGTCAACTGCGTTTATGTAATTATAAAAAGAATTTTAGGATAATTCACGGTCATGACAGATATCAATTTTTTCCTTTAGCTTTTTGTAAATTGTGCAATAACGATAAAAAAGATGATCTTTTACATTTCTTATATGATTGTAAAGTTTTGGATAATTTAAGAGCTAAATTCTTAAGTAAATATTTATCAACTGCTTATCCACAAACAGACTTACTGATGTCTAATGATTATAAACAAATAAACGATATATTTTGTTATCTATCTGCAGGTTTAAAGTTACGTAGAAATTTGTATGATTGAGAGACATCACTTCTTTTTGTTTTATTTTTATTCTTCCTTTCTATTATTGTTGTTCTGTTTATTTACAAAAAGAAGAAAATAGGGAGGAAAGGGAGAAAAAAGGAAAAAGGAATGTATTTACAAAAAGTTTATTTACAAAGAATAAGAAAAAGAGAGAGAAGGGAGGAAGAAAGGAGAAATTCTTCTCTCTCTTTATTAATCAAATTTATTTTTTTTATTTTTCTCAGCTGATTTTGTTTTCACCCACTTAATTGTTTTTAAGAGTATATATAGATATAAGAGCTCTTTTACTCAGTTTCACTCTTATTTTTACAGATGTTGTTTTGTTTGTTCTTAACTTTATGATCTTATTTTTATTTCTATAATTATTTTGATTTTTGTAACCAACTCCTGCTACAGAATGTATTTTCTAAAGCAATAAAATATTATTATTATTATTATTATTATTATTATTATAAAATTGAAGGCTATTAAACATTTAGCAATATTTTTATGTTTGAAGAGAATTAGTCAATTATAAATACGTAAATTGCAGTGAGAGAAATTCGTTTGAGTGTTTCACACCAGATTTTATTGTATATGTGATCAATAAATTAGAAAACTCAATGCAACATTACATGTCCCCAACACTCTTTTCTTCCTTACTTTAAGTAAGTACACAGAAAGTCTAGTGTAAGTTGTATTTATCACGTTGCCTTACACCAAAGTGATTAATAAATGTTTTTAATAAGTAAAATCCAATTAAAAAAAAGAAATTATAAATATTGAAATGTCATTGCTAAGTGTGTGTAATACTTATCTATGATTGTTATCTAAATGTTCATTCTTGATAATAAATATATCCAAAAAGGTAGATGGAGATCATTATTGATGAAGTTTCTTTTATGTTCAGGGTGGTGACGTATACTTAATACTTGGATGTTTTATGTATATATGAGGTTCATTATTCGCCCCTATTCACTTCCTGAACAGGGTGCAAGAGTACGTTATATATATATAAAAGTGTGTGTGTGTGTGTGTGTGTGTGTGTGTCTTCCAGGTCTGTTATTAATCGTCAATGAACGGCTTGCCATCCCTCATCAATCTTGTTTGATCTTTGCCCTCACACATCTATCAAATCTGCTGTTTCCTCCTTCTCATCCCTATCCACTTTTTTCTCCCACTTCCTCTTTTTCTTCTTCTTCAACCCTATATTTTTCTAGCATCCACCACCATAACAAACTCAAATTCCTTTTGTTAAACTTCATCGTTTGTTTGAGATAGTTTTTTATTTTATTTTTTTTAATGTTATCATCTCTGGTGGACAATACTTGAACTAGAAAAAAAAAGGTTGAGAGTAAAAAAAAAAAAATACCTTTTATGGGCCTGGAAAAAAATATTATACGGTAAAGTAGATTTCAGTGAAGTAGTTATAACAATTTATCACTAAAGAAATAATTTAAATATTAGGTAGAATTTTTTTTTCTTTTTTAATTTCATTACTCAAAATTACTTGCTTAAATATTTTATAAATAAGGATATGATCTTATTTCCACAAAAGTTAGAGTAAAATGGCTGGGGGGAAAAAAATGGTTTGTCTATTTAAATTTAGTTTTTATTGTGTGCCAAAACCTGCAAATGTCCATACAAATTATATTCGAACAAATGATTTTATTTAAATAAATAAAATATATAGCAGCGCCCCGATAATGGCACTAGAGAGTATTGCTGGGGCTGCCTCTACTGTTGATAACGATGATATAATTAGGCCATATTTATATGTTGATTATCTTGCATCCTATAACACATCCGTTAATAACTGCATTAAATCTATATTCGATTGGTGTGCTGCTAATAAGCTAAGTTTAAACCAGCACAAAATAAAAGACATTACTATTAAATTAGGAAATTATATTGGGACTGAAAAAGCTATCAATTACTTAGGCATTTTCATAGATTCAAAATTGAACTGGATAGATCAAGGTAATAACGTCATGGGTAAAGTGTCTCGTGGAATCTATGTTTTGAGAAAATTAAGAATGTCGGTTGACTTGAAAGCTTTAAAGTTGGCATATTTTGCGTATGTTCATGGCCATTTGTGCTATGGCACTATAATTTGGGGTAATGCTGTCGAATGCAAAAAAATATTTAGGTTACAAAAGAGGCAATTAGAGTTACTTTGGGTTTAGACTCGAAAGTATCTTGTCGTTCTTTGTTTAAGAAATTGAACATAATGACACTACCAGCCATATTTATTTTTCAATGCCTCGTCTACGTAAAGTGCAATGAAGGCCAATTTCTATGTTTCTCGCAAGTTCATGATCATTTCAGCAGTAAACGCAATAATCTTGTCCAGAATAGAAACAGGTTGACAAAAGTTCGTATCAGCTTCCATAGTTTGTCCATCTCTCTTTATAACTATTTACCAGAGAATATGAAAAATAATACTTTGACGTGTTTCAAAACTAATGTTAAAAAACTGTGATTAGCTCATATACATGAATATTTTAAAATTAAGTTTTTGTCCTGACAATTTTGTGAATTCAAATTATACTGTAACTTGACCTAGCCAATAAGGATGTAGCTTTTTTTTTTTTTTCTGGCAATAAAATAAAATATCAATACCAATATCTTCTGATAGTGCATGAGGCAAGGGCCAGCGCATACAGACCAATGAACAATTGAACTTTTTGGTTTCCGATTTTAGAGCTTCCGTGTTGAGACCGCGTCAGTTTAACTACCCTTAAAAGGCTCATTGGAATATGCGCGAAATCACTGACGCAGTCTCAACACGGAAACTCAAGTATTTTTTAATAAACAATTGTTGTTGGAATTATACTAGTTAGTTCCTTTGCCAGACATAACAGATAAAGTCGACCCAGTGACCTGACATCAACATGACTAGGGAATATGTGTCTAAAATACAATTTTGATATATCATTTCAGGTGACGCTTTAAGCTAGAGCAGAATGGACCAAAGGCTGAGAAGGACGCGGTCAGACTGAGGGCAAGTGGTTTACCGATGGCTTCAGGAGAGCATGCGGTGCTAGAGCCGGCATATATTGGGTGTCTAATAGTATCCAAAGAGAGTATTCGTAGCAGAGAAAGAGAGACAAAATGCCAGAAGCACTCTCTCGGACTAGAGTGGGAGAAACCACATAAATACAACGACGGGAGACAGATATAGGAGAGTTCATACAACTGAGGTCACTAGCCAATCACTACCCTTTTTCCACTCTACCATATTCTATCATTTCAAGCGTAAAGTCCAGGCAGTCAGTGTCACTTAGTATATGATACAGTGTTAACCATATCTTTTTAATACATTCAAACTAGACCATTTCTCTCCTTCAACAACCCCATTATAGGTGAAGTGGGAAGTACTCACTGAGAGACATCTTGGGTACTATACTACAATATTCCAAGCAAAAATCTTTGTGAATAAGATCTGTACAAAGGATAACCTAAGCATGCCCCTCAATAATAAAGAGGTTCTCAAATTTTCGGACAGCCACGCTTTGCTAAACGCCCTTGCCGCCTTCAGAACCACTTCATCTCTACTCTGGGAGTACAGAGACTTCCATAAACAAGTCTGCATAAACAAATTCTGCTGGGATGGGTACCAGGAACTGGAGTCTGGTAACAGGTCTTTTTACTGGGCATGATAATTTAAAAAACCTATAATTATCCCTAATTATAGGTTTTTTTCCCGAGCAATATATCTCTAACTCTGTCAGGAGGAAGAGGAACGGCCTTGCAACTGTTGTTCGTTTGTGTTGCAATCACTTGATTGCTTTATGAGACCTTTGCCACTTTCTGACCAGAGGAAATAATAGCGTAAAGAGAGCTAGTTGGAAAAGTCCTCAACCTTAAGAAGAGGGGATGTTTCTCGTGCTTTCAGGGGTAGGCACTATAAACCCTAATTGGCTGCAGTGCTTTGGAATGTGTACCTATCCCATGTCCAATCTAATCTAATCTAGACTCTAACCCATTTTACACGCTACAGAATGTGTGCAGACTTCAAATAGGATTAATACGTGCTATTCCAGCTTGGTTGGCCTAAAATCGAAAAAGGGAAACAACATCTAGTAGCGCTAAATACCAAAGTGAATAACACGGCCCTCCCAATAAAATTAAAATAAAGTAAAAATGGTCACAATCACAGGAGCCCTGTCTCGGAAGAAAGTATCATAATGTTGGAGAAAAGTTATGTACATGTTTTAGGGACATAGTTGGACAATGATTGAACCAAATAGCTGCTTCATAACGGCAGATGCACTATTGACAAGGATGAAACACCGTTTCCTATATTAGCGTAAGTATTGTTATATTTGTCAAGAATTCACTAAATTCAGAGTGGAATTTTCAAAGCCAATAGGCTCTTAGGAGCTCTTGAATGGGAACTCTCTCATTTTAGGATCATATTCGGAATAATTTTTGAGATGATATTTATTAGCGACATAACGCTAATGAAATGAAAATTAGAAAAACGTTAATTATGAACGCAAGTGCTTTTAATTTCCTTAGAAATTTCTATTTCTATTGAGATATTATGAAAATACGGCGAAGATAGTGGATCAATGAACTCTCAGCGATTGGGTAGTCAATAAATTGAAATTTTGCAGCATTAATTAAATTTACATTTTTCTCGGAATACTTTGAAATTAAATATAGTAAAACTCTAATTAAAAATATATTCTATTCAAGATAAATTGTAATATAATAAATAATATAGATATATATAAAATGTATGTTTAATACACCATGGTTGAACTTTATAGAAATGTGTCACAATTACAAAAGTAAAAACAAAGATAGAAGTGGCTTTTAGTGGCATTAACCTGTGGAAGGGTCATCATTGTAATAATTCACACGAGTGGACATGTTTAAGTGGACACAAACATAAGAGTGCTTATCACCTGTGTTTGTAAAGGTATGCAACTACAATGACAACAAGCACTTTACCCTTTATCATACTACAATTACAAGCCTGCCGTTTCAAATATACATACTACACATTTCTGTTATAAATAACAATATGTATGTGCTTTCTTTCTCTACTACAATTTTTAAAATAATTGGAATATTATAAACTAGTGAATTCATTATTTTTTTTTTAAGGTAATTTATTTTTTTTTATGTTATTTATTTTTTAATTTAGGGGGGGTCACAGGTTATTGGCGCATGGAACCTTCTCATTCCAATGCCGACCTCCGAGCAGTATTCCCTTGCTACAGACGAGAATGCAGCATTGCCGGTTATTCTGTGTTCCTTGTGCAATGCTAATTTCACACCAAAACCAAATTTTTACTTTTTCTTACTGCTGTAAGAGGAACTACTGTGATTACGTCTAACTTTCAAAATTCGGTATTCAGCAGAAATACATGTTTTGATTTCTTCTGATAAGAATAAATATTTTAAGCGAATGGTCTATGTAAATGTGAGATATACATAGGTGTGTGTGTGTGTGTGTGTGTGTGCTTGAATGCGGTCTGGTGTATGTAGTATACTATATCTCAAAAACGAAACTCGTTGGCAACTCAAATTGAAATATCGTTTAAGTATCTCTACCGCATATGACAATAAGTTTTCGGTCAAATTTCATGGACAAGCTAAGCTGTCTTCACTGTACGTATGTTGTTTTTTTTTCAGGTTCCGCTATACGCTCAAAAATGGCTTCAACGATTTTCTTTAAATTTCTCTTATTAACTACACATCTTAAAGTTATATTACTTTTATTTGAAATCTTTTTACTTGATTTTTGAAGCCTTCTAGAGGAACTAAGATCAATCTATAAAAGATCTGTCTTCAATTAAAAAGAATAAGTAAACTATCTTTCATTTTTATAAATTTTTTTTCTTTCTTTTTCATAAATAAAGAATTTACTCAATCCCCCTTTTAACAGATTTTACAATCATTTCGGCTGGTTCTTATACGTTTGTAATATGTTCCTTATGGGAACCGAGCTCATGTTTAGCAAAGGACTAAATCTCTTGCCCATGTTCCAAGTGGCTACATTACGATTTCCTTGATGGCTCCAAAAAATTGATCCGGTTTTCAAATTTGGCCTTTATGTAATTTTAAAATCAGTGAATTCCGAATCACTAGACGTTTACCAATGGAACAGTAATGCTGTCGGAGTAAATACCGATGAGTGAAATGGACTCATTTGTGGCCTGAGTTTAATGTTTGCTTTATAGAGTACATACTAGAGTAGTAGGAGAGTGGAATGTTGCCGGTTGTTCTCTAATAAGTAAAGTAATGCCTATTTTTTCAGGCGGGCTTAACGTCCAACTACCAATTAGGTGTCGTGGACGGAGGCGGAAGCACCTACTTTACCATTAACATTTTTTAAATAAATACAAAATTTAGCAGTTATACGCGGGACTCACGCTTACAAGTCCATGCTCATAACCACTACACCAACACCCGCCCCGGTTATTCTCTAATATTTGGAACGTATTTTTGATTAAAATTCATCCGATTTAAACAAAGAATTTTTTTTTTTTTTTTTTAGGAGTAATATCCAATAAAAAATCATTTAAAAATTCACATAAAAATAATTAAATAAAATTCAGAAATTATATTCCATTTTACTGTCCAATAATGTTCTAATAAATATCGGGATCCTACCAACCATCTACTTCCGGATTAGTTTTTCTAGAGAGACAATGTTTGAAATCTTCTGATGCGAAAAAATGTTTTTAGCGATGTTGTTTTTGTATGTTTTCTCTCTCACACTCTATCTTTCTCTCGTTGTGTGTGTGTGTGTGTGTGTGTGTGTGTATGTCCTTTGGTGTAGGAGGTGCATGAGTAGGTAAACAAAATATCTTAAAAACAAAAAATCCAGGAAACCCTTCTTAATATGGTGTTTAGATACCAGGAAGTCGATTCGAAGTTTCGGTAAAATTCCGTTTTCTAAACAGGTGCAACTTTATTGAATGGTTTTTATCCCCCTCACTTTTTTCTAGTTAGATTAGATTAGATTGAAAAAAGGGGAAGGGGAGCCTCATTCCACTGCGACCTACATTAAGAGATCTATTGTGGATCTCTTAAGATTATTGCACATCATTCAGCTTTGCCCTTTTGATCAGGCCTAGCCACACTGAAAGTGGCCTCATCATGAAGCTCGTAGCTTCGGGATGGCTTGTCCCCAGTGGAAGAAACCTTGTCCTCATAAGGTCGGCACACTTACAAAGGATGTGTACCGGGGTTTCCTTCTCGGCCTTGCAGAATCGGCATACCGTGTTATCTGCAAGTTATTTTGGTTCATTTCATTTTCGTGATTTTTCAAAAAAAGGCAAGAATGATTTTTCTTTATAATTTGTTTATTATACACTTAGGCCTATCAGTTTTATTTGAGAATTTTTTTCTGGGTTACTGCTTAAATTTAAGCTTTCCTTTAAAGGCCTATACAGTCGAATGAACAATTCTAACTACCACGTAAAAAATAATTTTATTCAATTATATAATTGCATTTGACGGAAAAAAATAGCAAAGCTATTCCCGTTCAAGTGTGGGATAGTAACAGATTTGTAGATGCGTTCTAAAAATAATAACATATATTTCTCTAATAATTCATATCTACATAATATAATAAAATATCACGGTTATAAATAACAATTGATTGTTTACCAATTTTTTTTTTGTCCCATACTAAGAAATAGTATCATTATATTGACTAATGCAGAGGAAATAAAGTTTGGTATTTTATACAACGATGGGTTACTCTAATTAAATACAACAATTGTTTGTTACATAGTCATTGGCCCTGTAATTAACAACTCATAAAAACTACGCCTCATTACATGTTTATAATAATAATCAGTTTGTTGGTCATGTCGTTCGTAGTAATTATTACGTTAGAGTGGTGAGTTAAGAGAGTGGTGCGCGTAGGATGTAATATGCATATGAACATATTTATACATGTAACTCACGTATTAGAAAGTGCTGTGTATGCTCAAGAGAAATTATTATCATAATTTAATTTTTAAAGGTGTTTCTTTCGTTCACGTACACAGATTTTTATGTTCTGTATAAAAAAATAATAAATGTATGACGTTTTATCCGTTATTAATAATAAAATATATTTGGGTGGTCTATAAAATTATTATTAGATTAAATTGTAAATGTGTTATTTATGAAAAAATAATTCTTTTATAGAAAAAAAATCAAAATAATTTAATAGACAATAAGCATTTATTTATTTAAATTTTCAGTAAAACATGACACTTTTAAGGATTCTTGGTTCGATTACACGTTATAAAAGCCTTTAACAGATATTCCACGGTATATTTTGAGCGATAATATTCTACAATTAGGATGCCAAAACTAAAAGTTTAGCACAATAGTCAAGTGAGGGGCCTAAGTCTTACTAGTCAGCAATTTTTATTGTGGAACATTTGACGTCATAATTTTTACTAGATATTAGCTGTCTTTATTGTTACGTGAATGGAAGAATACCAGCCTTAATAAATCCAGCAATTTTTTTCATTAAAGATTTCCCTTCCCCTAAAATCATCTTGAATGCATTTTCTTGGAAAAACTATCAAACAAGAGTGATAGATCTTGTATATATAGTTAGTATATAAAATTAAAGAAAATCGTCGGAGTTTTTAAGGAGAAAATCGCAAACAATTAAATAATCAATTCAGTAAAGTGGAACTTCCGGTTGACAGATTTTGATCAAAACCTTATTCTCAGCATCAGAGACATTTTCCGTGGTAGCCTGCTTCATTTGTGAATGGTCATCGACCGGTTTCGGGCGTTCCCCCGTCTTCAGGGGTGCGTTTTTCGGACAGTGTTACAACACGACTTGCACAGAAACCAGTCGATGACCACAAAATGAAGCAGGCTACCACGGAAAATGTCTCTGATGCTTTCCAGCTCTGCGGAACCAACCATTATCACAACACCTTATTCTCAGCCTAGATTTACTTTAGATTAACTAACAGATGGCATGAGCCTTATTCGTCCTTGCCCGACACTAGGAGGTTTCTTGTCGCCCATCAGTCTTGCAGCTTCGCCCTTTTAAGCAGGTCTACCAAAGCTGAAGCGGTTTCGTCTTGAAGCTCATGGTTTCGGGATTACTTATTTCTAACTGAAGAAACCATATCCCCAGTGTGCTGGCGCACTCACAGGGAATGTCTCGGCTTATGTTTCTGGAGGAAATTAAACGAAATATAAAGTTTGAACTTTCTGCAATGTTTCCGTATTTGAGTCATGCTGACCACGCACACACAATTTTTTCAGCCCCAGAAGACTTCAAAACATGTATTTCCGGTGAAAACTCAATTTAGAAAATTTGACACGATTGTAATATTTCCTCATAAGCGAAAGTAAGATTAAAATATTTTTAAACAACGTTATGAACATAAGCGGTAGCTGAGTTTTCTTATTTTACACTTAAACTCAGACATTCTTAGTTTTACATAACATCAGGTTTAGACATGCCATCCCAAACTTGAACATCCATAGGTCAATCTATGCTATCAGAGGTTGTTTCGACTGCTATTGTTCTTTTACTTCTATTGACTTGTTTTTTTATTCAGCGCCATCTAGCATTTCTTTACTAAAATTTATTTGAAAAATGAATATATTTAACTTCTTTTCTTGAAATTAATAAACCGTTAATCGATGTAGTTTTATTCAAATCGCTTGCGCTAATAACCGTGGTTATTAACTCATCTTTCCTTTATTTTTGGTATTTCGGCTGAGCCTGATGTCGTTTATTGCCCTGCGTTGCTGCAACTCATTTTCCGTCTTTTAGCTAATTCTATGACGCATTCAGCAATCGTGTAATTTCTTTCAAATTCAGGCTTCCTGATATCTTCTATTCAAACTTTTTTAACATTGAACTTTAAACACTTCTCCAAAGATGATATATTCATCTTTAAAGTATTTGCCTTGCTGCATTCTTTGCACAGATAAGCATAAATGTTTCCCCATATTTTCAGTATTTCTATCTCATAAGATCATTTCTATTCCGTTAGATTGCGCAACCATTGTACTATTTTCTGTGGTTTAATCAACAATTTCAAAATTAACCCCTCGATTAAATCTTTGTCTTAAATAGCGTTAATTTTGGTTATTTTTTTTAAATAATAGTTTATTTTACAACAATTACACTTTCTTTATTTTCCAATAGATGTAAGCTCTCTTGAGCAGCTTGAAATCAGGTCACTAGTTACACAATAAAGTAGGTGCTTAAATGCAATAGATTACCGATAGAATTTTCGTAAACTATATGCGTCGTTTTGAATGATCATCCTATCCAAGCTTTATCAAAATTAATATGAAAAAAGAAATCCCTAGATAGGTCCGAGTTACCTATGTGAATAAGGATAAGATTATTATTTCTAGTCCTAACATTGTATTTATAAGTACAAAAATATTTTTACTATAAAGATTTAGCCGCATCCATTAATTATGGCTCACTCGGTAGCTGAACCTAAAGGCCGGCCTGAAAAACTAGAACTTTCAGTTTATTCATAAGGCCAGTTTTATTCAAAAATTAGAAGCTATTTTAGTAAAGGAGGAAAATCTCGCGAGAAAATGCCTGAACTTTTTAATGTGTACATTATTAATAGGGGAACAATAAAAATGTTGTTCCAGGCTTTTTTAGGGAACGCTTGCGTTGAAATATAAATGAAAATAACCTAAAAATATGACAGAATCTCTTGGCCTTCATTCACCTCAATTCCAAATAATAAAATAAGTTCTATATGACAGAAGATGTTATCATTTCAAGAGCCATATATATATATAATCGTGATAGAGTGAACATTAAAAAAAAAATTATATACTTACAAAGAAATAAAAAGGTATTTTTTATTTAAACATTTCTAGCAATGGAATGAAATATTACTGTTATTAAAAATATTTTAACAGCTAATAAAAAAAATTTTGTTTAACTATAATATATATACATATATAATAAACATAATATACAATAAAATAAAAAATGATTTCATCATAAAATGTAAATGAGTTTATTTCTTCGGGGCGAGGAAGTATTTATCTATCTTCAGTCTTTAGATGATTTAATTCATCAAATTTTAATGAAGTTTATTCATTGAATTAATAAAGTTCATTTCTTTTGAAATACTAAAAGCACTTATTTTTTTTTATTTTTTAAGCTTTATTGTTTATTGCACAATTTTAAGAATAAAGAAATAAATAAAACTGAATGTTTATGACATTAAATTGCTGAAAAGTCATTTTATGTTGACACGTTTTTTGGGTTTAGTTGGAAATTATTCCACTTTACAGTTATGAAGGTAAATTTGCCAATTTGGATTCTTCCAAGTAAGATTAAAAAGAATATATGAAATAATGGTATTGACAAATAGTAATTTTTTTTATATGCTTTTTTTTTTAAGCCGCGTCAACATCTAAGTCATTGGCGCCCAGGGCATTCTCAGTGCAGTAGTACCGGCTTCCGTATAGTGTTCTCACGTTACAGACATCAGTGTCCATCACCGAACAGACTTCTAGGAACCAGGGACCTTCGCTTGAGAGTCCAATGCGCTGCCACTGACCAGCGCCCGCTCTAGGGGCGGGCAACCCGGACGTTTATCCAGGGCGCCAAAATTGAGGGGCGCCATTTCGGCTGTAAGTGTGAGAAAATTATTGATGTTAAATATTCAATTAATAGAAACTTTCACGTATCGATTTTTTCCTTTGCTAAAAATTTACAGGCGTAGCGTTTTTATATTGTTTATGCCTAAAAGCTAAAAATATGTACACTATTATTGAAAAATTGAAGCAGAATTTGTAAAGGACGATGCTTGAACTTGTTTGAACATGCATATACTTCTCTGAACAGAATAGCATTAGCACGCGAGCAATGCGCTGCTTCAGCTTGTGCTTGAACATGCATAGACTAAAATATATATATATATATATATGTTCATAAAGGACGGCAATTTGTCTTTTTATCCTGGGCGGCGTAACCGCTAGAGCAGGCGCTGACTTAGCTAATCCCATCCCTATATACATACATACATACATACATACATACATACATACATATATATCGATATAATATATACAGGATGTCCCAAGGTATATGGATAACGACTTTTTTTCGGAAACTAAGATGGCTAGAAAAAAAAAACAACTAAAAAATACGTGTCCCCCCGTAGTTTTTTTGTTAGAAAACCAAATTTAATTTGCAAATTTGTTTTGGTGCTTCCAGAAGCGAGATACAGGCATCAACTTCATTTTTTTCAAATAGGTAGGTGTGGTTTTATTTAAGAAATAGATTCCTCAATTTTTTTGTAAGAAAAATTTGATTTTGAACGGTGTTTTTTTTTTTCTTTGAGGCTATTTTTCAGAGTTAGAATGAAAACATGATTCCTATACGAAATTTCAAAATTGATATACTGTTTTTTGATTGAATAAGAAGAAAAGTCACTTTTATTATAAATTTTACTCATCATTAATTACAGATCTTGCTCGAACTGGCCTCTACCATTAGAGATGTATTTCTTTGGTCGTAAGGTACAATTGGCAGGAAAAAGCATGTGTATGCATCTCTAATGGTGGGGTCCAGTTCGAGCAAGATCTGTAATTAATAATAAAATAGATATCGTCATTATGAGCACGTGCGTAATGTTTTGCAACTGAACGAATCTTGTTACTCATTGGATAAATATTACATTTTATCTATGGCACTTAAAACTGAAAAAAAAAAAAAAACAAAGTAAAAATATTGATCATAAAATGTTTTCCCGAATGATTACAATTAATAAAATATATAGATCAAGAAATGGTAAACCATTGATGAGAAAACAATCTGACGGATATTTATGTCTATAAGTGCCTTTTTATGTATTAAGATTTTACATGAAAATAAAATGTTTATTATTCATTAAAAGAAATTTACCAATTACCTCTATTTCTGATCACCTTAAAGGGAGTGAATTTTTGAGGGATTTTTTAAAATTTTCTCTTAATCAGATCATTTCTAAATGTATTGAAAAATAATAAATTTGAATTGCAAATATTACTAATAATTTTTAAACAAAATTCTGACAACAAAATATTATAAATAATATTTATTATTTTTATAATTTCTTTAAAAAATTATTGCTTAGATCAACTTTTCTTTTTTTTAATATTAAATTTTACTGACATTTCATTTAATTTTTTTATTTCATTTATAGATC